>VYXH01007505.1:30140-48942 GCA_013397275.1 Burhinus bistriatus | reverse complement strand
AGCCTCAATTACCGCCCATTGAGGAATGCCGATGCATAGTGAGTAGTTGCTCTAACTCGAAAAGGGAAATTTTAATTATAGGCTAGCCTCTCTTTCATCCACCTCTCCATTTATATGTTTGTATGCATTATCCTGATGGATGTGGATGTTCTTCCATTTTCCATGCACGTGTAGGAGTTAAAAGGGGTACCCACCAACTCGATACAGTCGTGCAATATTAAGAGATCTTTGATCTCAGTGGTTATAAACTGCCGTGTGTGTGTCTGTGCGCGCACTCATATGCTTTGTTTATATGTATATACATTAATCTGAGATCTGTGCTGTTGCTCTCATATGTATATGTATTGGTTTGGGATACCTTATAGTAAGTTAGTGTGAATCTTGTCATCTTCGAATCTGTAATCAAGTCGCTGTTCATTTATTTAGTTAAATCACTTTGTAAACCTTGAAATCAGTTAATGANTTGATCTCAGTGGTTATAAACTGCCGTGTGTGTGTCTGTGCGCGCACTCATATGCTTTGTTTATATGTATATACATTAATCTGAGATCTGTGCTGTTGCTCTCATATGTATATGTATTGGTTTGGGATACCTTATAGTAAGTTAGTGTGAATCTTGTCATCTTCGAATCTGTAATCAAGTCGCTGTTCATTTATTTAGTTAAATCACTTTGTAAACCTTGAAATCAGTTAATGATTAAGTGCTGCTAAAACTCAATCTCTTGATCTGCCTCAAATCACAAATAAAACTGAACTGCTGCTAAATCATAACTGTGTCTAACACTTCCATCCCGCGACACTATCTTACCTAATATGTTTCCTCTGGAAGAAAATAACAACTCTTTTTTTCTCTAAGTATGGAAAATTACAAGAACAATTTGGTGAAGAAACAAGATGTAAGACATTGTTGTTTTGGGTCTGGTCTCCCTAAAATCATGAGTCAGTGAAGATAAATATTTTACATAGCTAGAACCTAGAAAATGATCACCCACTATGGTTTGTTGAGATCTTGAAGGAGTTTATGTTATTGTGTAACAGTTACCTTTAAATAATGTGGAACACTATGCTGGTGTCTTTCCTCATTATGTATTCAAGTCTTAATGAACTGGAGTTCATTGTCAAGTATTGTCAATAATGACTGCATCGCCTTTTCATAATTTCCCATTCCTGCATGTTGCCTGATGACTAGCAACACTTGGAGTGCTTTATGGTATCTGCTTCTTCGCAAAATGATGCAGGGGAAAGCTTTAGGGGCTGTGGAGGTGTAATGCAAGGCTGGAGCCTTGTGCTTCTGTGTTTCTTTTGTTTCCTCCCCCCCCCCAAAGGCAAAGAGAGCATATAGATCTATCATTAGTGTCTCCTCACGGGCCTTTCGAGAGCAGCAAAGACATTCTTGTGCTACTCTGGCAGTGGTTAGGAAACAGTGTGTGTCAGGATTTGGATTCCCATATTTTCATCATACTCATGATAGTTTTACTGTAGTTTAGTAACAATTTATATGTGTCACAAAGTCAGATTCCTAAATTATTGTAAACCATATAATACCTACCTGTTTTTAACGTGAAATGAGCAGGTTTAGTCTCACAGGAAAGCTAGCAAAACACAGTATTCTATTATTCCCTGAAGCATCCTCCTTGTTTCTGTGCTAAGTCTGTCTGAATTTACTTTTGCCTACAGCTATATTTTTCTTGATGAATTATTTTCTTTCTCTCAGCACAAGACTTCCAGATATTCTGGTTTCATTCAGTTTTTCTTAACTTTGCCACAGATTACAGGATTAACACTTCAATTTATTGCAGAAACTTTAAACTAGTTAAATACTCCTGTCAGGGTATATATGCGAGAAGAACCAACTCTGACAATCCAAAACTTAAGTCACCTCAAGCCAGGACATAAACCAGCATAAGTGATCATAGATTTAATGAAGATAATGGAGATGTACTGTTTTATAACACCTCAGAATCTTGTTTCCTGCCTTTTCATTTTCATTGTTTTTACCTGTGGAGCAGATATTTCCCTGCAGCCCGTGGAGAGGACCATGTTGGAACAGATATCCACATTGCAGCCTGTGGACAACCCTGCACCTGAGTAGGTAGATATACTCTGAAGGAAGCTGCAGCCTGAGGAAAGGACTCACACTGGAGCAGGGGAAAAGTGTAAGGAGCAAGGAGCAGCAGAGATGAACAGTTATGGGCTGACCACAATCCCCCATTCTGCATCACCCTGTGCTCCTGCAGGGGTGACCGGTGGGGCGGAAGAGTTGGCAACGGAAGAGTGAAGTTGAGCCTGAGAAGAAGGCGGGAGGGCATGAAGAGAAAGTGGTTTAGTTTTTGTCTTTGTTTCTCGCCATCCAACTCAAATTGGGAATATATTAAATTAATTTTTCCCAAGTCGAGTCCATTTTGCCTGTCATGGGAATTAGTAAGTGATTTCTCTGACTGTATCTTGAACCATGAGCTTTTCCATCTTATTTTCTCCTCCCTTTTTCTCTTGTACTGAGGAGGAGGCGTGGAGAGCAGCTGGGTGGGGATCTGTCCCCAAGCAAGGCTGAACCCACCACAGTTCCTACATGCTGTGTTTTCTGTATCCCAGTATGTTATTTGCATTTGAAATTAAGAAAATCTTTTGTTCAAGCAACACTTAAAACTAGCAAAATGTGATACATTAACCTCATCATAACTCAATATATCAACTGTTACAATTGCTTATCTGTAACTAGAGAGAGTAATATTTACCTAAATCAAATCTTAAAGGAAAAAATAGCTAGACAGTAGAGTTCGAATGCTTATTCACCATCAAGGAAGAAAGTAGACCTAGTTAAATTATTAAAAAAAAAAAAAAATAAAAAAGATTGTAATCACAATGCTAGAATAACTAGGTTGCCATTACAAGCAGTGTTTAGTAAGCAGGGAAAAAAAAACCCCAAACAACAAAAAACCAAAGCCCCAAGAAAATATGTAAGGTGAACAAAAGACTCTTCAGTCCAATTAAGTTGAGTTATCTCAAGATGTTGTCTGGCATCCAGGAGTCAATTACTGACAGATTTGCTTATATACTGCAAGGAAACTGTTAATTTAGGGGCAGGAAAATGAGTCTTTTTGTTATCTGCACCTCAAGGATAGCTACTCTCATGATACTGATGAATATTTGTGTGTGCTAATGAATAAATACAAAAGACAGTCAACAACAACAACAAAACCAAAAAATGAGCCAAGCAAAATAAGACAAGTATCATGTTATAAGGGGCAAAAACCTGTAAAACATGATACTATGTGCTTAGGTAGTATGTGATGCTTCACCTTCAGCAGGATCAACACAACCATGAAATATACAGAAAATGAAAAGCACAAAGACAATCCAGTAGGAGTTAAAAATGCATAGTATTGGTCTATTTTTTCTGGGTATTTTTATCATTATAGTTATAAAATTATGTATGTAAACTATCTTTATCTGGAGACTCCTTTAATCATGTCTTCCAATAGATCACTGCTAACATGATGCTTACATTCATTTAACTTTGGTTCCTCTGCTCCATTGCCAGTAAAATCAATTTTGGAATTTACTGTTATTTTAATTTCCCATTAAAAGATGCATTTTTTTCCTCTTCAAAGGAATCCTTGGCCACATTTCTGCTATTAAACCTTCTTTTGCTTCAAAGAAACAAATAAAATGACCACTACTTAAGTTAAAATGATGGAATACCATCTCAACAATCTGAAACAAAACCTTGATGAATGCCAACTGAGCAAGAAAGATGCATTTGTGGCTGTGTTTAAAAGAAGTAGAATCCAAAGGCATAGGGCCAAATATGTCTCTGAGGGCTTCTTTATAATGAGATAAAGAATCAGAACAATGATTACAGTAATTCAGATCAAAATACTTTCCAGGATTCCAGGAAGTTTACATAAACTGCATTAGCAGTAGCAATTAAAATTCAAAATACTACTATCCACTATTCAGTCCCATCATAATTGGCCTCACCCAAAACTCTTACAAAAATCAGATGGATACTCTGCAAGTGCTTAGTGGCTATCCTGTTCTCATTCAGATTTAACAGGCACTGAAACAATAGCGTTCTGTCTTCCTGTCTTTGCAGCATAAATAAATACAGTATTTTGGAGTCTAAAAGTCCCCACATGTCCCACAGCAAGAGTCTATCAATATCCCTTATCCTAGCAGTATGTGTGCCTGATACGGATGGCATGCCATGGTTCACTTTCATTTTCTTTCTCTCCATCCCTATATACTCTAAGTTAGCCAGTTCCACTTCAGTACCACAGGACAACATAGCATAAATTGCCGGGTTTTGGTGTGTATTGAACCACTGGTATTTGTCTGCAGATGACTTTTTTTTGGAGTTGGATATGCCTGAAAGTAGCCAGTTACAATTTCAGGTAGCAGTCTGCTACTGAAAGAGGACAATAAGCAAAATATTATGTTATCGCACTTTGGAATTTTTACTGCAAGGGAAAACAATCATGAAGACGCAATTACATGCAAGTCTCAGCAAATTTCTGTTGTCTTGGAGGGTGTATTCCCTGCTTCTTCAAAATAACTTCTGGATGCTGCAGGAAAAAATAAAATGTTTCTGAATACGAACATTGCTGAGATTTATAGAAATACACCAAATTTAGTATGTGCAAAAGATCAGTGTTACGATTTACTTTTTGCAACAGAGTGATATAGCCATTCAATGATAAAAAACTATTCCTATATTACAAAGCATAATATTATATAATCAACCCTCAGTCAAAAGTTTAGGTTTTCATTTTGTCTTCTTTTAAAAAAGTAACTCTTTTTTCAAACTATTCTGAATGGCAACCAGCTTCAGGTATACCTAATGGTTCCCATTTTTCAAGATACTTTCTTCCAAAAGACAAATTTCATTAACACTGAAAAAAAAATGAAGGAAATCTCTTTCAGAGAAATAAGGGTCTATCACAATCTTTCTTCCTTCTATTTTAAACTCTTTCTCCACGTATGTTAAAAAACCAGCCCAAAACACAGCATCCTATTGTTGGGCATTAAGTCTTGCTATAGATCCTTTTCTCCAACACAGATGAAACTACTGAAACAAAGTAAGGCCTCACCCTTGCTTAAATTCTGTAACCCAAAAAGGAACAAAAAAATCCACGCAACAAAAATAACCAGAAAAATCCACAGACAGTACAGGCTTGCTTAATCCATTAGTCTCAGTGCTGTCATGACTAAAGTTTTCCTGACAATTTTTTTTCCATTAAACTGATGGCTTGGCTTCAGGTTGCTGAAAGTGAGTTTTAAGTAACAGTGTCTGGGAACATACAGGAAATAATGGAAGGAATAAAGAAAAAAGAAAACAATGGACTTTCCTGGATTTAAAAAACTTTTATCTTTGCTATTACCCATGTGGGGGTTAACCACTCCTTACCTGGTCACTTAGAAGCTGTAAATTTGCAGCACTAATAGCATACGACACTGTCTTAAGTTATCACTGGACAGATAAAGAAAGAATCTACTCTCATCTTTGTTCATCTTGTGTTACTACAAATCTCACTGTACTGGCTTCATTCAAGGACCAAGACTCATAAATATGTTTCTCTAACTCACTTACTTCATACCTGTCATCTTCTCCAGTATGCTTTATTCAGGTTATGCGTTAGTATTATGAGACCTCACTGGTTAGGAATTGTAGGCAAAATACTTCATTATCTCCTCTTTCATTTCTTGTTGAATAAACAAGGATGTATTGGAAGAGAGACACATTCTGTATATCTGTGTATCCTTTAACGTTAGGAATTCTGAATAAAACCCAAAGGCCAGCTGCAAAATAAGACCTATTTCTTATTGGTCATTGGTCATTATTCTAGGTATAAAATTACTACAGAACAAAAAAAATAACGCTCACTACCAAAAAACCCCTAATATCATACTTATGTCTATAAGAACTACTGAATACAAATACAGATAAAAATACAAATATATATATAAATGCATGTTTTTGTTTCTCAGTATGTTTTCTGTATCTTGCCTTCTTTTTCTTTCTACTAGATTTTCTTTCTTTCAAGATGCTCTCCTTCTCTCACCTCCTCGCTGGGTGAGGTAGAATCCTTTTTTCTATGTAGGCTTTCTTGGTTTGATTGCTCTGATCTTTACACCTGTCTGGGATTGTTGCCTTTCCTCCCAGAGCCATTGCAGAGCGTGCTCTGACAGCAGTTTCTGTCTATGAGCCTTTTCCCATAATCTCCAGTCTCTAACGGCAACTAGTACCTTCTCGAGCATCAGATGAAGAAATGATTGTAAGTGGGGGAACAGTATTTTACTCCTCCCTGGGGCATGATTGCTATGATTAGCTAGGTCTGCTTGAATGTTCAAGTGCATGATTCATCTGTTGCCTGAAAAAAGAAAGAAAAAAAATAATCACAGAAAGCTGTTCAACCCTGGATGCCCCTTGGCAAAGCAGCAAAAATTGCGAACAGCTTTGTAAATGTCAACCTG
The DNA here is from genome assembly GCA_013397275.1 of Burhinus bistriatus. NCBI lineage: Eukaryota > Metazoa > Chordata > Aves > Charadriiformes > Burhinidae > Burhinus > Burhinus bistriatus. The sequence goes on along the minus strand of VYXH01007505.1, from coordinate 42,468 downwards.
AGGTGTGAAGGTGTCTCATTCTCTATTCACATACCACTACATGAGGCTTGAAATCAGGTGTAGAAGAGAATTTTTACAACCAAGTGTGTGTATGGAGGGGTGTGTGTGTGTGTGTGTGTGGTGTGCGTACACCTCTACCTCTGTCTGGGGTGATTTGTAAAGTAGTAAAATAGACCAGCTAGGTGTTCTATAGGCATTGACCAACAAGATATAGCTACAGCCTACATGATGTTTGAAAGGCTGAACAATCCATATAGCAACTGGGTTATCTGTTAATAAAGAAATATTTTTATATAGTTTTTCTTTAGTGTTGGAAACAGAAAGATAGTATCTCTAAGCACGGACTTCTACTAACACATATTTTGGTCTAAATACATAAATTATATTACTTTATACAATATAGAAAGGAGTAGCAGGTTCAACATGAGTCAGCTGTGTGCCCTGGCAACCAAGAGGGCAAACTGCATGCTGGGATACATTAAAGACAGTATAACCAGCCAGTCGAAAGCGGTGATTATCCCTCTGTATTCAGCACTGGTGCAGCCTCATCTTGAGTACTGTGTGCAGTTCTGGACCCCACAATTTAAGAAAGATAAGGTACTTGAATGCAACCAAAAGGCCAAATCATAAATGCCCTTATCTTGTTGTCCCAATACACTTAATTAGGCACATAAAAAAGTGAAACTGAAAATTTTGTTGTTGGCAAAAACAATGACATGAGTCCACCATGCTGTGATTATCTAGGTTCCAAAATACAGAGAACATTTTTCAAAGAGTTTCAAGTATGTTGTTCATTTCAAGCAGCACGGAATTGCTTTTCTTTTTATCACATTAAATTCTGACAGCATCTTAATATCAACCTTTTACCCCTGAGATTAAACTTTTTCTTCTCAATGATTCTCAGTTACTAATTTGGTCAAGGTTAGAATCCAGCTTGGCTCCTTCGGCACAAATGAAGACTAAATTAAGGCACAAAGCTGAAAAGTGCTGCTCTTTCTAAAAGAACCTTTGATGAGGAAAAAATCATAATTTTATTTTAAGTGAGTTTAATCATGGTTAAATAATGCTGGACCACCAGAATATTTGTTTAATTGAATAGAGACATAGAATGTAGCAGAGGTAATTTGTCAGGCTAAGGAAATCTAGGTGTGATTCAATTTTCTTCACACACAAAAATCTACCCTCCATCCTCTGCAGAGAATGTTAAGCACATTATTTATCCTCTTGGCATTAGTGTTAGCAGTATTATCATGTGAACTAAGTCAATAAAATGTGCTATTTAGATCATTTCACAGGAATAAGTTGGGTTCTGCAAGAAGGATGATGATTCTTATTTTTATTTTCCTTTGCCTTTCAGGGATACCACACCACTGGAAGGTAAAATTTGCTTTCATGTTAGATTACTACTGAATTTATTTAAAGAAATCTAACTTCGCAAAGTATGAAAGTCCCAGTGATGGAATCTAAAGCTAAAATCATTGAAAGAAGTTTAGAAATAAATTTTAAACTCCACATTTTTAATAGAATAAAACTAGATTATCTTTCTAACCTGGTCTGAAAAGGTGATCAACTTCAGATTATGGTGCTGCCAATCTGGTACCTCATGAGAGCGACACAACCACCCAAAACCAAACTCAGTGCTGTTTTTTGTTCTCTAACAAAGTTTAGTGGCAATTGTATTCCTCTTTTTTCATGGTTCCTTTGCCTCATGAAAATATACCATGAGAGCCTAAGCAATGCAGAAGCAGTTCTTTAAGTATTCTTGTCTTACCAACATATGTGAGAATTGTATAGGGGAAGAAAAAGAAGCAAACTGTAGTCATCATATTTACATGCCTCTAAATGTATAACAGGGGTTAGCTTCTTCTCTTCTCCTTTTGGGAAGACTTCAATGTAAGATTTTCCTTAGTTAGCTCTATCCCAGCTTCATCAGTTCATCACAGCCAATACTGCACCAAAAGGTACCCGAATTACTTTTTAAGCATTAAAAAAGGAGCAGCAATATAAAAAAGTTTTTTTAACCAAAAAATGCATGATTATGTAACTTCTCACTTATAAGGCTTATCCCAGATTCCAAACACAAAAAGCTTTCATGAATCTTCTTATTTCTTTATCCTCTTTAATCTGGTTCAGCTTAAGAGTACGGATACTGATCCAGCAGCAGGATGTCACCTATACCTTTGCCGTCTTTACAGTCCCTTCAGCAGTTCTGCAGAATATATGATACCAAATGATTTTCATTCCAGAGGCATTCATACAAATGTTTTCCTCTTTTGATCAATGCAAAGTTTTGAAGCCAGTACAGCTACTCTAAATCTATGTGAACATAGTAAAGAATGTAATTTGGCCCATTGTCTGGACACCTTTATGCTTTTTATAATGCTTAGTAAAGGGAACATACTATCCCAGGGACATCCTAAATATACTGACAAAACAAAGATTCCACTAAATACATTATATGAGATGGATGATTTGAAGTGGAAACTGTTGAACATGTAATAAATGTTAGACCTATCTATTGCACTGTTTTACTCCTAATTTAGTGCTAAAATAGCCAATGCTTCTAGTGAATAATAAACAGCAGGAACAAAAAATACCTGAAAAATACACAGACAAAGGATGAGAAAAAAAGAATGCTATGCATGCTTTAAAAATTGTACTTTGTTTTCATCGTTTAAAGAACTGTGAAGATAAGGAGTTCTGTCTGAAAGAGCAGAAGGTGTTGTTACGTAAAGGATCGTGAATAAAGTCTTGGGTTTAGGGAGAAGCCCAGAACATGACACCAGAGTGCTTTTAAAAGGCTTTGAATATTTAAGTAATAACTGACTTATATTGGACACAGAAGGAGAAAGCCTTCAGAGTGGGGGTAAGGAATTACAAATGGGGAAAGAAGGTGAACTAGAGCCAAAAGAGGGAGTAGTTGAAGTATTAAGAGGAAAGAAGTGAAGTACGCGATAGACATGTCAGTGCCCTTTATATGCCTCAGTTATTTCCTGAATGACTACTCCTTCCTGAAAACACAAATTAAATGGAAAGGCTAGATTTTGGAGATGTTCTAAAGGGAAAATGGCAGGATTTAGTAACAGCCTGAATGTGAGAGATAACGGACAGAAAAGTGTCTAGTATAATAATAAGTTACCTGTTTAGGGGATGAGAGGGATTACAGGCTTATGCGCAATGATGGGGAAGGATGCCAAGGTGAGGACACATGTGGAATGGTTATTATTTGCCTCCATCCCTCTAAAAGGTCTACATTTCTGCTATAGAGACATGAAAAATCCACAGTGGTTTTCAGAACTGAAATTCAAGATATGTCAAGCATTGAACAAACACAAAGTTTAAGGTGACATAGGATGTCCAAAATTTACATCGAGACATTGTATTTTGGCTGTCTATGTGTAAACTCTCACATGAGAATAGGTGGGATTAAAATACCTGATCATAGATATTAATAGATGTCAGACAACTTTCCTTCAAATGTGTTTAAAAGCACACTTAAACATGGTGAAACGATGGAAGAAGAGTGCAGCTATTTTAAAAACCACACATGTAGAATCTTTTTTCTTCTCTGGTTTCAGGCTCATAATTTCCTTTCCGTGTAACAAATATGGCCAAACCATATTGAGAGGCAGAAAGGACTCACAGCAGTGTACCACCATCTTCATTCCACGATAGGTCTAAATCTTAATCGCAGTGTATCAGGTCAGTTGTCCCAGATAATGAAAAAAATCCATAGTTATTCTGAACGGTTCTTCTTTTTCTTTTTTTTTTTTTTAATTTAGCCTTTTATGGTTCCTATTCTGTGTTGTTAATTGGATCAAGTCAGATTTAATTCCACTGAGACTGCACCACTAGTGTCATCACCCTATAAGCTGTTAAATCCCTCTGAAACCTTCAATTGCTTTTGTGAGAGGCAGAGCCTCTTACCAGAGGCCCTCACTCTGTAAAATGTGTGCTGGGTTATGAACAAAGTTGTGTTCTTGCCTACTATAAATTACTATGCATATATGGTAGTTGCATGCATGTGTAAAACCAGTCTTGCGGGGAGAGGGAGAGTCCACTAATGACTATACGGAAGATGATCACCAGTCTCATGTTTTTCAGCCTCCTACCAAACAAGAACTGTTGAAATTCAAGGGGGATATTAATTCATTTCGACACTTCATTAAAGACAATGATCATCTTTCAAGTTAGTTTTTTTTTTTTTTTTTAATGGCAGGTCAGAATTTAAAATAAATAAAATTTTCTTCAAGTACAGAATTGACCTTGAAGTAGACAAAGATACATTTCTGGCCCATTCTTATGTGAGAATAAGTCTTTATCATAGCACTAGAAAAACACTTGTGTCAAAATTTGCATATTTATTCAGGGAAAAAGGGTTTGTGCTTCACTTCAATTCATTCATGCAGCTTCTTATTGCTGTCCTCAGTTTGAGAATACTGACTCATAAGACAGCACAGGTTAGGTGTAGTATTTGTGGCTTCTACTGGAGTACACTGTGTGCTTTATATGTTAAGCCAGTTTGAGCTTGCTCTTTCAATTTGCTGCTGTAAATGTACCCGTGCAAAAACAAATCAAGAAAGTCACTGAAGACAGTTACCATCAAAGAGCAAGAAGAAGTTATCATCATTGATCAGAACAGTTCTTTTTTTTTGGTCTTGTTTATATATTCACTCTTGTAATCATTTGGCATTTATGCACTACTATGCATATAACCTGAATAGTTACTTTATATTTGAGGTAATGCTAAGCGAAATGGAACACTACTAGATAAGAACTGGCTGACTTCAAAACCATCAAAATAAATTTGCCTTTACTGTCAAATTTATTCAAAATTGAAATATCTCCATGAAATTGTTCAGGTTTCAAAACATTCTATTTAATATTTCAGTAAGGTTCTGTTATCTGTCAAGAAATGGAGAATCTAATTAGGTAATATCTTATTAAAATAAAATGGACTTGAGCAAAATCAGTTTCACTTAATATTACGAAGATTCTTAGTTGAAGTTATATTAGTTTTAGAAAAAACATGTAAGGAATTTTTTCCTGTTTTTAACACGTATGCCTTTGGCTAATTTTTTTTTATAAAGATGTTTATGATTATTAATAATTCTAGATGTAATTTTTTTCCCCATCTTTAAGCACTAACTTCTGACTTATGTCTTGATATCTCTACCTCATTGGAGGTCATGCCTACATCTACTTTTTCATCTGTAAGTTCAAATCTGATTAAATGAGCTGTTGTTTGACGTGTTAATTTCCTGTAGTAAAGACTACCTTGAAGAATCTCATAAAATGAAACAGAAAATTTTAAATGGAAGGAAGCAAGGGAGAAACTGTGAGAGGAATTTATGCATTGGGCAAGAATTTTTGCTGCTCAGTGTCAGGGCACAGCATGGGCCAGACATCAGGCATGGGGATGGGCATGGGCATGGGCCAAGGCTGGGGTGGGGTGCGGTCCTGCCAGTGAGGGTCAGGATCAGGTTTGATGAGGGGAAACTGGGTCAGACACAGCCCCAGGATGGCTGGGCAGGGCCATGGGGATAGATGGGGGAAAGCTGGGCAGAACTATTAAACCTGTCAGTTCCCTCAGAGCCATTAATTTCTATGATAATAATTTGAACTGAAAAAAGAAATTATAATAACATTGCAAATTTCATTAGGTTTTGGAAAGTTTCCTCCCACTGTATCTAATTTTATTCTCCTTGTAAGCCTGAATGTTGCTGATTGCATGGGCATACTATAATTTAGCCTGTAAAACTGTCATAGCAGACAAAAATCTGCTGTAGTTTTAACCTCTAAAACATCGGAAGCAAACTATACATTATTCACTTTGGTAAAACTTTCTAGAACATAGACCTTTTCTACAGCATATAAGCATTTTTTTTCTCTAGAGACTACTCATGTCTCCTGTGCTTAAGCAACATACAGTATCTGAACAGCCTCCCTTCTGGGTATTTCAACATATCTTGTTTTAGTTCAGTTGGAAACAGGAAGCTCAGGGTTGTGGGGAAGTAACAAACGATGACAGAATTTTAAAATATGTAGATGAATCTTATTCCTGCTTGAATTTAAGATTTATGTCTCTTCCACCACCAGTCATCTTTCTCCAGTGTTTCCTCTTATATTCATATTGAGTAGGTCTCCTGCTGGATCTTACTTTTTGTTAAGTGCAGAAGAATGGGCTAAGATAGTAAACCCTAAATTCACCTCAGTTGTTACAACCATGTCACAGAGCTTAGAAAAAGGATTAATCAACAATTTTTTTCCAAAAATTTTGAAGACTTGGTTTGACCTGTTTCAGAAACATATGTCATTTTTGCCACAGTTTTAATTGAGATGAAAAAAAAAGGGTTTTCAGCTTTTTTTTTATTCATAAATGACTCCTGATTCACTTTTTTTTTCAAGTTAAACAAAATAAACAATGTTTGATATTGGATTGACCAAATAATTTTGTTCTAGGTTTGGTTTTGACTTCTTTGTTTGGCAAGGTATTTCATATCAGTTTAAAAGGAAATTGATCCTTTAGCATTACTGTTAGAAACAAACTGGAAAATAGTGATTTGAAAAGATTATTTTTTGAGATATATGCTGAATGCAGCATTACATCTAGAGGAACTTATTTTGCTGAAATGATATTTGTAGTTTTCTCTGTGGTCTCCTTTACAGTACATTTCTAATTTTTTTTCTGTCTCTTCTCTGTAATTTCTTTGGAGGAGGTGGAAATATATCTCTCAAATATTCATAAACAAAAATTATTATTCAACAGTCTTCTCATAGAAGTGTTTTGTTTATTAAGCACCAGACAGAGTTGATCAGGTTAAAATTTGGAAGACTGGGTTTTTAATGGCTTTTATATTTACTGCATGATTCTGTTGTTTCTGTGTATACATATCACTTCTTGAAACTGAATAGAAAAATGAATGCATGGAAAACTGATAAGAAGTCAAGTAAAAACCATTACTGTATGACTGTGTGAATTGTCAGAGCAGAAACAGATGTGATTTTTGGATGAGGAAAGTGAGCAGTGAGAACTTAACTGCTGGGTATCTGCTCAGATGTATGAGTGCCCCCATGAAGACAAGGATAATGTTTGAACAGATAATATTTTTAAAATCACAGTTCATACTCTGAATTTGATCAGGTTTTCTGCTGGCGAGGGAGGGGTGTTTGCCTGATTTATGTCTTTCAGTCAAAAAAGGAATGTAGTAAAATAAAAACAAATTGGATCTCTGTCCCTCAACAGCTCTTAAGTAACTTTCTTGAAAGAACAGACTTCTATTTCTTTAAGCATAGTTTGAAAGGATCTTTCTGGGCAATAACTTGTTAGCAGACAATTAAAGAGATAACCTTTACTGTCTGTTACTACTGGAACCTCCTGCAAATTCCCTTTATCAGACCTCCCATGGTAAGCAGTTAAATCTGGCAACTACTGGGATGGAGGAGTGTGCTGGTTTTGGCTGGGATAGAGTTAATTTTCTTTGTAGTAGCTAGTATGGGGCTATGTTTTGGATTTGTGCTCAAAACAAGGTTAATAATATAGAGATGTTTTAGCTATTGCTGAGCAGCACTGACACAGTCAAGGCCTTTCTGCTCGTCACATCACCCCGCTAGCGAGATGGTTGGGAGTGCACAAGAAGTTGGGAGGGGACACAGCTGGGACAGCTGACCCTGACTGACCAAAGGGGTACTCCATGCCATATGACGTCATGCTCAGCGTATAAAGCTGAGGGAACAAGAAGGAAGGAGGGACATTTGGAGTTATGGTGTTTTGCCTTCCCGAATAACCATTATGCTTTCCTGGATGTGGCTGAACACCTGCCTGCCAATGGGAAGCGGTGAATTAAATCCCTTGTTTTGCTTTGCTTGTGTGCACGGCTTTTGCTTTGCCTATTAAACTGTCTTTATCTCAACCCACAAGTTTTCTCACTTTCACTCTTCCAATTCTCTCCCCCATCCTGCCATGAGGGGAGTGAGCGGGCGGCTGCGTGGTGCTTAGTTGCCAGCTGGGGTTAAACCACAACAAGGAGTTAAATGCTGTCAAAATTAGTGCTGATATTAAGATTATAAAGCTTGTTATAATCTTCTAGGTTTAAGGCTCTGTAATACATGTGTGATTGTTACCTTCTTTATAACTCCTGAGCTGAGAAAGACCAATAGAATAAATAATACTCAGATCCAGGAAAGATTTGACCCTGGGCACATCTAAAAGCGAATAAAAGCTTGTCTCCTACTCTCTTTCTTTTTTCGTGCGTGAGTTATCTTGCTAATCCAATGTTAACTAGATTAATGCGGTAGAAAAAAGGCACTTCTTCCTGTGCTATACAAAGGCTGCAGCTGAGTGCAGCGTATATCTTGCTTAGTACTGCGTGAGTGCTGAGAACCTAATGAGCTCATATCTCCTTTGTGAAAGAGCGAGAAAAAAAGTCTGCCCTAATGATTGCTTTTACAGCCAGCAATAGCAGTGCAGTTAATATATTGCTATGTGGGAATTGCTTCTAGCAGCTGTCACAGCATACTTTCACCATTAAGTACTGGGGTGTAGACATTACTCTCGCTCTTGATTAACTAGGGGGTAATCGGGGAGAGAAAGGTGCAAGCAATGCAAAGGGTGATTTGAAAGAAAGGCCTGTCTCCCCCCATAGCGACTACACTTCCTCCTAGGATTTTTCTCCCAGGCAAAGGGGACTTGCTAGAGCTCCTGAAGCAAGGCCAGCTAATAGACATTTAATTAGTGTTGCAGTTCAGATCCTTTGCTGTAACACAGTCTTTTCTCTGTTCATAAAATTCTCCCAAAAGTTCTCAGAACAGAGTTATACTTCCAATTTGAAGGATGTTTTTTTTTTTTTTTCTATAAGAAGAGAATGTTTCAGAGATAATTAGATTATCTTTCAATACTAATAGCTTTCTTTTGGGAAGGTGAAAACCAGCATGGAAGAGATATATGCCTAGGCTATATAAGTAGAGCACTAGACCTCCTGAAGCTCTTTTTTCTACTCTGTAGAAGATGAAAGCCTTTGTGATGCTTGTCATAAATCTACTATGATACAAACAGAAAAAGGTTTACAGAGATACTGTTAAAAGTCTTTAATATTTTAAACTAATCTAACCCCATGACCTAGGAAGATCTGGTTTTACTGACTTTCAGGACTCAATGCATAGCTTGCTTTTTTGTTCTGTAAGCATTTTTAAAAGGCGTGACTAGGGACCTTTGGTAGAAGGATGAGTGCTAATCCAATAATATTATTATATAAATTTCAGGAGCCTAATAGTAATTGGTTTTGGTTGTTTTTGCCTCTGCTGCCAGTAATAATTTGCCACAGTAAGCTTTGTGCATTGACTTACAGTTTTTAAGAGTATCTAGAAGAGAGATGGGCTGTTTAAGAAACTAAAATTATTTTTATTGTTACAAAAGAACATGTATTTATGTTGTGTGGATCTTTTTCAAAGAAATGTAAAAATGTTCCTCAGCCTGATTGAACATAATAGGGTAACTCACTAGGGTTCACTACTGCATTCACCTGCATTTCTGCAAGTATATAAATATACATACAAGCCTTATATATTTTCAAAACTGCTATCGATAAAATTCATTATGATTTACAGGGATACTTGTGTTTTCAAATTATCACCACATTAAAAAAACCCGAAACACTTTATAATAATAATTGGTCTACAAACTGTCCAACTGTTGCAATGGCTATAATAGCAACATGGCTTCAGTGAATGGACATATGGTTATATTCAATTAATTACTTGAGCATTGGACTATGCTGTATACATGTAGAGAGTTTAGAACATGTTGTCGCTGCAGCTGCTGTGATAGAGACAAAAGTAGTGAGTTTACTTTAGGGAAGCATATTGCTGATTTAGGAGTGTAATGGCCCCTGACAAACTCATTCATAAGTGTTATATACTGTTGACATAATAGCACAAGTTCAGGAACATTTTCCTTAATTGCCTTTTCTGATTGTTGACAGGTTTTGTCTTCTCAAACAAAATCAAGAAGAAAGTCTATTATCCCAAAATAAGGCAGATAGAAAGGTTTTGCTAATTTTATAAAGCATATTGCTTTTATTCAGATACGCTTGTACTGGTAGGTAAGACATTTGATTTCAGAATTGCTATCAAGGGAGTTAGTGGGCTGTCAAGCTCTAGGAGGTTGATGATATAGTCTCTAGAACTGGTTGAATTGTTTTCCTGTGAAAATAAATTATCTAAGCAATTATGCCTTCTTTATTCTGTTAGACAATCGTTTATCAAATGAGCTTCATTCCTTAAATGTGATTTTTATGCATAAATATAATCTGAATAGCTTAGATAGCAGTTCGCAGTCTAGGGGGTATATGCGAATTGTCCACTTTGACTATATTTTATCCATTATTTGTGGTGTGTAATTGGTGTTTGTTATTGGTTATTTGACTGTTTGGAAGAACTGTCAGTTTTTAAACAGAGGAATAACAAATTAAAAGCCAAAATCATGATAGCATTTTTAGAAATAATATCCAGTTTTCAGGATTTCCAGAACCCATGCAACTTTCAGAAACAAATGAAGTGTAATTCTTCTTGTCAGAAACTTCTGATGCATGTGATAGTCTGTGAAATGTTATTACTTAATCTGGTTTCCTTCTAATCTTCTTCTCCCTGAAGAAACTATCAAAGTAGCGAGCATCAGTTTAAGAGACTTTGCCTTGGTCTGCCTAGTTTCTTTCTGAAACTCTTTAGCGTGAGACTGCATACACAGCTGCTGGGAAAAGGCACATTGTTTGCCCCCACGTCTCATTGTGTCTTGTTTGGGAATAATATTTCCTTGGAATTTCCTTGTCTGGTGATGACCCAGGAATGAACACAGGCTAACACTTTCCAATATGTCAGTTGTATGTTCCTATTACAGGACACCTTTGTGAAAAGTGAATTCCACTATAAGGCCATTTAAATATTGCATTTTTATAAAGTTCATTTAAATATTGCAAGGGTTGTTCAACCAAGAAACCGATGAGACTAATGGGCCTTTGTTCCCAGCTCTGGATTTACTTTAAATCTTGTGTTATGCAGCTACAAATATTTTATTCGAAACATTTTAATCATGAAACAGTTAATAAGGATGAGAAAGTAGTTTGGGACATATTAAAGCTTTCATTTAAATGACACTAGATAGAACTCTCCTTCAGAAATGCAATGTATTACAAATAACAGTGACAGGTTCAGAACAGAAAATAGACTGTGAGTGAGTATAAAGGATAAATTATTGTCCGCTAGGAGATCACAATGTCTTTTATTTTGTTTGCTTGACAAATTTTTTTCAGTAACAAATGACTTACAGTCATCAAGTGGAAGTTTTTTCATTGAATTATTTTTCTCTTAGGCATCTGTAATATGACACAGAGAGAAACAAACAGCCTTTTTCACCAAAAGACAAATAATTCAAACACATTAGCAGCACATTGAGTAGCCTGCACTTATTCATGACTATTAATATTGTGTCAGAGGGAGATGGCTCCCCAAACTGCTTGTTGCAAATTTCTTTTAACGGGTGTCTTTACTCCATTAGTCACTTGATGATTTCACCTCTTGAGAAACTCCTCCCAGTGAAAATGCTTCTAAAGAGGAAAACTGGTGTCATGGCCAAAGAGCTTAACTGGGACTTGAGTAACTAGTTTAAGTTGCCTGCTCCATCCATTTTAACAGTGAGCATGCAGCTCAAGGGTGATTTGCTTTTGGATTTGTTTTACCCTCCTACTATTTCTAAAGGAAAGATAGTAAGATTTCAGCTCCTCCCAAAACTTCTCTTATTTGTTTAGTTTGTAGGTACACTGGAGAAAGGATCATCCCCTGTATGCTGTATTCTCTAAACACTGAAGTAACATGATTTATATTCCTATTGTGTGTATATATATATACAGCAGATGAAGATTAGATGTGTAATAGGAGTGAATAGTTGTATATGTACTGTGGAGGTTTGTTTTGTTTTGTTTTTAAGGAAGTAAACCATTTATTTCTAAAATTAACAACATTATTATTTGATCATGTTTGCAAGTTAATTTTAAAATGGACATGCAATCAGTCCAAAACCCCTTCAGTTCTATTCTTTCTTTAAAGCAGTTGTGCTTGACATTTGAAGGGGATGTATAAGAGAAGAGAATAATTTCTTTATATATTTTGATTCTCTGATATTCTTGCATCCATTGAATGCAAGGATCCTAGATAGGAATTTTACTTTTTTAAAGCAAGAATTTTCCCCAAGCTACATTTTCATTATAAATCTGCAAGAAAGCACAGTTCATAGCTATTTCATTCTTTGGCATTATGAAAGATTCCTTGCAACCTA
>VYXH01007505.1:0-26602 GCA_013397275.1 Burhinus bistriatus | reverse complement strand
GGGGGGGGTAGAGAGATGTTCTGGACTACACTGAGTTACCAGTTGAGTATTACACATCTGAATATTTGTCCAGGGTCAGCATTGGGTGCCCACAGGGTGGCAGGGCCCTTCCCATCCCTTCCTGGCAGGATGCAGTCCCACTGCACCCCAAGAAGCTGAGCCCAGGCAAGCTGGGCCAGGCCAGGGCCAGGACCAGGACCCTGGGCCGGTCACGTGCTGGCAATTGGCAGAAGAAGCTGTGGTGATAAGAGGAGCGCCAGGATCAGAGAGTTGCATGACCAGAAACAGGCACAGTCCCAAGGTTGCTTAGGACAGGACCAAGGGTGCCTATCATAGCTTGCAGGTGGCCATGTGCCCACTTCTCACAGGTCTTTCTCAAATGTCCCTTTTTTTCTGACTTAAAGTCACACAGCTGCACCAAATGCTGGCCCTAAGACCAGACAGCCAAACCCCTAGAGTTGGGGGTGTTGGGGAGGCTTGCACTTAGCCCCCTGACAATAAGTACGGGAAATGTGAACCTCCTTCAACTAAAAGTGTCCTTTGTTCAGCTTTTGCTTTCTTCTTTGGAGCACAGAAAGAAGTGTGCACCAGTTATAGCCTTTGTAAGGACAATGACACACAGCTGGGAACCAAAGGCAGTGCAAGCAATTGCCTGCCAAGCATGAAAATCTCAGTAGTTAGAAAAGACTGAAATCTGGCATCCTATTTAACTGGGATCCGTAGAGACCACTAGCCAGAAACACTGTGATCACAGCAGTACAGGTTAGGGGCTGACCTGCTGGAAAGCAGCTCTGTGGAAAGGGACCTGGGTGTCCTGGTGGACAACAGGATGACCATGAGGCAGCAATGTGCCCTTGTGGCCAAGAAGGCCAATGGCATCCTGGGGTTCATCAAGAAGAGTGTGGCAAGCAGGTCGAGGGAGGTTATCCTCCCCTTTTACTCTGCCCTGGTGAGGCTGCATCTGGAGTACTGTGTCCAGTTCTGGGCTTCCCAGTTCAAGAGGGACTGGGAACTGCTGGGAAGGGTACAGCAAAGGGCTATGAAGATGATTAGGGAGCTGGAACATCTTTCTTATGAGGAAAGGCTGAGGGACTTGGGTCTTTTTAGTCTGGAGAAGAGAAGGCTCAGAGAGGATCTCATCAATGCTTAAAGGGAGGGAGCCAGGAGGATGGGACAAGTCTTTTTTTCAGTGGTGCCCAGTGATAGGATAAGAGGTAATGGGCACAAACTTGACCATAGGAAGTTCCACCTAAACATAAGGAGGAACTTCTTTCCTTTGAGGGTGGTAGAACACTGGAACAGGCTGCCCAGAGAGGTTGTGGAGTCTCCAACTCTGGAGACATTCAAAACCTGCCTGGACTCCATCCTGTGCAACCTGCTGTAGGTGAACCTGCTCTGGCAGGGGGGTTGGACTAGATGATCTCCAGAGGTCCCTTCCAACCCCGGTGATTCTGTGATTCTGTAAACCGCGTGTGCAAAGAGTTCATGTGGCAACTGTTGTGACGAGGGTGCTCAGGGTGCCTTGAGTTGCCGCTTAAGACTGTACAGGACTGCTCGAACCAGCACAAGGGTTGCAAAACACCACAGGACAGGCTCCCTTTCAATGGCTGGTGTGACCATCTCTTGCGTATCAAGTTACTTCAACAAGGAATGAAACCATGTGGCTTTGCAGCGAGCTGGCTCTAGTGAGATCACATCTGATGTACAAAGTCAGTTTTGGCAAGGCAAATGTTGACTACCAGGAGAAAGTCAAAGGTGAGGAGGAGACTGGAGCACTGGACATACGATGAGAGGCTGAAGGAACTGCTTGTTTTGCCTAGAGAAGAGATAATAAGGCTAAAGGGAGATCTAACTGCAGTCTTCCACTGCCTACAAGGGGTTTGTAGAAATAATGGTGTCAGGCTATTTTTAAAGTTCAATGAAAGGACAGGAAGCAACAGACACAAAGGAAATTGATTAAGTGTATGTGTGGCAGCTGCTATGGGATGCAAGATATGGGTGAATTATAAATATGAAAATCAAGTTTATTATAATTGTGGACTAGCCAAATATCAGGGCCTCTGTGAACACCCAGGGCACTTCAACCAATAATTTCATGGACGGTCTCACTATTCATCTATGTATATGAGATAAGGAACTTATTTGAGAGAACATGCTGACCTTGAAACTAGATGGTTGACTGAACTCCAAGCTACCTTCACAATTAAGTATTTGACTGACATACGGAAGCTCTAGAAATTACCCCAGTCAGCTCCCACTGTGCTTAGTCCAATTTTTATGTTTCAGTGTGTTGGTAAACATCTTGGGTGTAAAATCTGGCTCCTCCCTCCACAGATTCCCCTAGGTGGATGCTGTTTCAGAAATGATCCAGTTTAGACAGTGGTAGATAGTCAGGAGAAACTCTTCCTGCAGAGATGGTCAAGTAGGACAATCTTTTATAGGTAGATAACATACTTAAGAGACCTTTTGTATGTCAGTAAGAGAACAAATAAGTGACTAATTATCCATGGGCCAGAGTGGTCGGCAGGACCATGGGACAACTGGATTATTAGAACTGAGCACAACAGTGATTCAGGGAGTCTCGTCTGAGCCAGGTGAAGGTGTAGCTGCAAGGACTTTTGTAACAGGGACTCCCATTGCCATCTGGACAGTAACTGACCATCCTGTTCAAGAAATCTGCTTGCATATGCAAGTGTTCCCTTATAATAATATCCAAACCTCTTCCTTTTCCCTGTTAACAAGCAATGTGTTCCGAGTCTCTAAGCAACACAAAAAGCACGTTTTTCACCATGAAGGTGGTCAAACACTGGCACAGGTGCCCAGAGAGGTTGTGGGATCTTCATGCTTTGAGATATTCGAAAAACAACTGGACATGGCACTAAGGAATGTTCTTTAACTTTGAAGTTCATTCTGCTTTGAACAGGGCATTGTTGATCTCCAAAGATCCTTTCCAACCTACATTTTTATATGTTTCCTAGTTAAAATCTCAGCTGTTTGGGAAAGGCAGTATTTTTCATTCATATTTTTTTTTTTCCTAATGTAAGAAAAAAACACAACCTCAAACTGGTGCCTCAAAGAACTCCATGAAGTAACTATGATAGTAACAGTACCCAAAGTTACCTGTCAAGTTTCTCACTGTAGCTTTTCTTGAATATTTAATAACTGTTTTTCAGAAGGACAACACTCGATAGTTTGATCTTAACGGTTTTGTGAACAAAAATACATTCTGACCTTTGGCCAGAATACTTATGACTCATTTCACTAGAGCAAAAATTGTTGCTTATTGTTTCCTAAACTTTTCTCTTTCATTTTCAGCTATAATTGATACATGCTGGTACTCACATTCTGTCGGTTTTCATAATCTGCTATATATAATTTGTAAAACTTGGGAGCGGTCTGTGTTTGTATTTGCTCTTGTGATCAAGAAAATAAAGAAGGAATTGGAGAAGACAAAAATAAGAAAGATATTTCCTTCCAATATGAAAGTTTGAGGATGTTCAAACCATTTTTCTTTCATGTTTGCACAGAAGGTGTGTGAATGCAGGATGTACAGAGTCAAGTCTGAGCTTTATAAACCACACAGATTCAGAATATGTTAATGGAGACTCAGCACTACTGGATTGAATTTGGCACAACGATGCACACAGCTTAAAGCTCAGATAGGGCAAACCTGAGAGTACAGATTATCTTTGAATTCTGAGAAATTATTTTTGAATAACAGGGGTAGCATACTGAGAAGATGTGGAAAATCTTAGGAGGATATGTTAGCAGGAGATTATAGTGTGTGTTCTAATAGTCTCCATACTCAAAGTTTTGGACTGGGTATTGGATTTTCATTTGAAAGCGATGCAGATATACTTCTTGGCCTTCCTTGATGTGGCAGGTTATCAGGGTAAAAGCAAACACCACAGTAATGTTAATTTGGCAAACATCTACGAAATAGTATCTCACAGGGCAAGAAGTTCATGCCACCAAATCTATCAAAGTGGGTGAGAAACATGTGAGTACTGTACTTATGTCATTGTCTTGGTTTAACTCCAGTGGGCAGCTAGAACCATGCAGCTGTTCACTCAGTCCCCCAGTTCGGATGGGGGAGAGAATCAGAAGGGTAAAAGTGAGAAAAGAGCTCATAGGTTGAGATAAAGACAGTTTAATAGGTAGAGCAAAAGCTGTGCACACAAGCAAAGCAAAACAAGAAATTCATTCACTACTTCCCATCGGCAGGCAGGTGTTCAGCCATCTCCAGGAAAGCAGGGCTCCATCATGTGTAACAGTTACTTGGGAAGACAGACACCATAACTCCAAATGTGTCCCCGCCCTTCCTTCTTCTTCCCCCAGCTTTATATACTGAGAATGATGCCATATGGCATGGAATATTTCTTCGGTCCGTTGGGGTCAGCTGTCATGGCTGTATCACCTCCCAAATTCTTGTGCACTCCCAGCTGACTCACTGGCAGGGTGGTGTGAGGAGCAGAAAAGGCCCTGACTGCATAGCAACAATCAAAACTACCAGTGCCCTATCACACTATTCCCATCGCAAACCCAGAACATAGCATTACACCAACTGCTAAAAAAAAAAGTTAACTCGATCCTAGCTGAACCCACAACAGTGACATATATAAGTATGATAAAAAAGAGAAGCAAAGCTGACATTTATAATTTTTGCAACGCTTGACAATTTCATATGGAAGCCACTAGGATTTCTGAGAAAGGAATAGACACCCAGAATTTCACTATGAATTTGTATACAATTTTGCTGTGTTAATATTTTAAGAACTCAAAAAAGGATACTTCTGAAACTGTCCCAAACATCGTATAAGCACATTTTAGCAAAACTGGACACTTTACTATTGTTAAAAGCTTAGCTATAAGCTTAGCTTCTGAAACGGAAGCAGCTTTTAACACTGACAGAATCACTTTTGAACTTTCACATTTCTGAACACCAACTACTGATTCTTAGCTCTTAATTCAAGAATCAAACATGGAGGGATGTTAAAATTTTGGCATTAAATGGAGAACATTTCATTCAGAGGTAGA
Organism: Burhinus bistriatus; assembly: GCA_013397275.1. NCBI lineage: Eukaryota > Metazoa > Chordata > Aves > Charadriiformes > Burhinidae > Burhinus > Burhinus bistriatus. The sequence continues at coordinate 21,565 of VYXH01007505.1, read as the reverse complement.
AAGGTATTTTTTTAGTCACACTAAAATTACCTTTTGTACTTTAAACTAGCATTTTTTTTTTTTAATTCAGGATGGCTATTGAAGAAATGGAGAACAAATTAAATATATTATTTACATATTAAACTAAACTTCAGAAAAAATTACAAGAGTCCCAAAAACTTCTACATTAAGTATGTTAAATAAAGCACTTGTTCCCTACTCACATTTTAACCCTTCATTTTAAAAGGAGAAAAATTTCTATATATGCTTTCTAATTTTTTTGTACTACTCATAATTCTTTCAAAAATTAATAGAAATATTTTAAAAATACTAGCTAAATATACATTTTAGTGACAATGAAATTCGTATCAATTTGGAGGACTAGAAGAGATTTTAACATGTTGTGAGTCTGCATTTATATAAAACAAGTATTTGTAACAAATATTTGTGATATATGGAAGATTATTTTCAACTAAGTTAATAGTCTTTTTTTCTTTTTCATAGTTGTGAACAGTCCGGCAGCGATACTGGGGTATTGGAAATGTGTAAATTCAGTCTCAAGGTAAACACTTCTTGTACTTGTGACATGTATGAGTGGATATAATGAGTAGCATGGAATGCATAAGAGAAATTCCACATGAAACCAGGTGACAGACTTCCAGAAATCAATTTTCAGTTAACTGAGGGGTGGTAGGTAGGATTAATTGGGCATAATTCCTAAAGGAAGAAGGAGTTCAAGACAGTGACAGAAGTAATTTTAAGATCATAAATGAAGGGAAGGTCAGTTTAAAGATGTATCAACTTCACCAATCTATATGCTTTTCAAAGAATAGAAATTGAAGAAAGAATGTCACAAGAAGTGACTAAGTCAAATTACTGAGGATGAGAACTAAAGAACAGTGCAACTGTGAAGAGAGAATCAGAAAGTTGAAGCATAAACCGAACTGCAACAAATAAGGTATAGAAACTATAGCAAGAGAAGAATTTTGTATGCATGCTTAGAGTGAGTAAAAGGTTGAGGTTGGTCCCCCCATTACATGCGGTCCCCCCATTACATGTAGGAAATGGTACAACAGTATTCAAGAATGTTTTTTATTATTACTAAGATTTATTTTAAATGTTCACTTACAAACAGATCGCTAATGTAAATGGAATCAACTTTGAAAGGTAGAAAGCTGAAAGAATAAATTAGAGATTACTTAATGGTAGTTTTGACCACTGAGATCTACTACATAATACTTACAGGATCATTTAAGTGTCATTCATAATTTTGTGTTAGGGAAATTGTGGGGGATAGAAAAATCATAGAATCGTAGAATACTTTAGGTTGGAAGGGACCTTTGGAGATTGTGTTGTCCAGCTGAGTCTTAAACACCTCCAAGGATGGAGATCCTACACCCTATCCAGTATTGGATCACCTCACGGTAAAAAAAATTTTCTTATATCTAATTGAAATTTCCCATTTTGCAGTTTGGGCCTATTTCCTCTTCTGCTTTCACTGTGCACTTCCAAGAAGCGTATGATTCCACCTTGTCCATGTCACCCCACTTGGGAGTTGTACAACAGTAAAATTCTCCATTAGCCTTCTCTTATTATGGATGAACAAACCCAGCCCTCTCAGCCTCTCCTCCTACACTGTGTTTTCCAGGCCTCTAACCATCTTGGTGATCCCCCTACTGGACTTGATCCAGTACATCAATGTCTTTCTTCTACAGGGGAGCCCAAAAATGGGCACAGTACTCCAGACTTGGTCTCCAGGAGCCAAACAAAGTGGTAGAATCCCTTGAAGTAGAGTCAGTTACCTTGACTTTGCAAGGCTTTCAATACCATCTCCCGTAATATTCTTCTATCCAAACTGGGACACGACAGTCTGGATGGGTGGACAACTAAATGGTTAAAAAATGGGTTGTACGGTTGGGCTCAGATAGTGGTGGTTAATGGGCTGTACTCTAAGTGGAGGCTGGTAACAAGAGCAGTACTGCTGGGGGCTGTTCCAGGACCTGTTCTGTTCAACATCTTTATCAGCGACCTGGCAGAAGTGATGGAGGAGACCCTAATCAAGTTTGGAAATTACACCAAACTGGGGAACTAGTTAATACATTGAAAGGCAGGACTGCAATCCAGTGAGATCTAGAGGAGCTGCAGGAATGGGCCAACAGGAACCTTATGAGATGCAACAAGGACAAAGCCAAGCACTGCCCCTTCTCACGGACACAGGCCAGGGCCTGCCTGACTGGGAGCAGCCCTGTGGGAAGTAACCTGGGGTTCTTGGCAGACACAAGCTGAGCATGAGCCAGCAGCGTGCCCTGGCTGCAGAGATGGCCAACGGTGCCCTAGGAGGCATGTACAGGGGCACAGCCAGAACACTGAGGGGAGGGATTACCCCCTGTTACTTGGCGTTCATAAGATCCCATCTGAAATACTGTGTCCAGTTTTGAGCCCCTCAATATAAGAAAGAAACTGATGAATGAGTGAGTTCAGCAGAGTGTACTGGCTTGGGGCTGTAGCGCTTTCTCTGCGAGGAGAGGCTGAGGAATTGGGGCTTGTTTGGCCTGGAGGAGAGACCATCTCAGGGGTGCTTAACAACAGCACCCCAGTACCTGTGAGAGGGTTATCAAGAAGCTGGAAGGGGACTCTTCGCAGTGGTTCAAGGTGGGAAGATGAGAGACAGCAAGCATAAGGTGAGTTCAGGCTGGCTATGAAGAAAGACTTTTTCACTCTGAGAACAGGCAGGCAGTGGAGCAGGCTGCCCAGAAAGGCTGTGCGGTCTCTGTCTCAGGGTGTTTTCAAGACCTAACTGGATAAAGCCTTGAGTAACATGGTCTGACCACACAGCTGACCCTACTTTGAGCAGGAGGATGGACTAGACAATGCCTGAGGTTCCTTCCAGTCTGCATTTATGATCCCATCTCTGTACACGCGGTTGAACTTCTTTAATGCAAGGGCACACTGCTGACTCATGTTCAACTCGTCCAGCAGGACTTCCAGGTCCTTTTTTGCAAAGCAAGAATACAGCTTCTCTTAAAAAAAGGGAGAACAAAAAGAAGTAGAGACAGAGAACCTAAAGTTTTATTAAAAATTTACCTTAAATTTCTGGAAAGAAAATAAAAAAATCTATGTGTTAATATTTAAAAACCAAAAGTAAGAGTCAGCACAGAATTATTAGGAATTGTATTTATTAATTATTTATAAAAGTAGGGAATAAATTGTATGAACGGTTCTGTATTTGGACAGAAATAATTTTATTGTTGAATACTTTCCATCGCATTAATTCTCCAACTAAAAAATCTCTGCTCTCAAAAATTTGAAAATTCCATCAAGAAAATGAAATTATAGCTTTTTGACTGCATTTCTTGAACAGTTATGTCAGTTTTGCTTCCTACAGAAGAAAGCCACATTGGGAAGATCCTTTCTATCAAATAAATGGCAGGCAAAAAGAAACCTCAAGATTAGTTTTCTGGATTTTTTTAACTTTTCATCTAAGTGTTTGCTGTATATTTTTAAAAAAATATTTTGTTTTGGTGTTGTTTTGTTTCATTTTGTTTCATGAGAACAGATTTCTTTTTCCAGCCATTTCTTGTGTCATATGAGCTTAAGATCTGTCACTGCCTTATTGAGCTGGACACTAAAAAAGCTTCCATTTCTGTTCTAACCTGAGAAACCTTTTGAATGCATTTGCACTCTATCAGTACATCTCTTAAATTCTCAGTCTTTTGTGATATCAACAGTGAATCTCTCCTTCAGTGTGCAACTAATGTTTTAATGACAGCACTCAAGTGCTTCAAGTGTGTTCTTCCTACTTTCCACTTCTAGGACTACATCATGCAGGGCTGACTTCTTAACAGTTAGAACACAAGGTATGTCTAGTGCTCAGAAACTCTTAATAAGTCAATGAAAGTGCAGTGTGAAAGATATAAAGCATCAGCAAAATTGTTTAAAACTGAAGCTCTTATTGCCATTTTTTATTCTTATTATGGCTCTTTCCTGTAGTAAATTAGAAGCCAAAGTTTCAGAAATACACCACAATATAAAACAAGTATCAGTCAAACAAGCCATGTACAGTAAGGCCCAAGTATGAGCCTGTAAAGCTGTAATAAAAGTGCTTTCATGGAGTTTCTGTAAAGGACTTCAGTGCGGGTTGAGGGGAAAGGGACTGCTGAATGGTTTTATAGATAGCAAGACTTTCTTTTTTAATGCAACATCAATTTTATTTTACATGTCACTCTTCTCCGACTTTTATTGTTTTAATAACATAAAGGGTGAGATTACCAATGGGATTTTTATGCTCAGTTCTCATTAATTTTAATAGGAACTGGTCATCAAAGCTCCTTAGGCAACCCTGAAAACATCAGCCAAAATTTCCTGCTGTATTTGAGAGCAAACCACAAAATCAACAAAGCCCAGAAAAGCTCTCCCAGTTGAAAATCTGTGAGTATGTTTACTGGATTCCCACAGCACTGAATAGAGCATAGAGAGAAGGCTGAATCCCTTTTCAGCGCCCTGACTCATGAAGAATGCAAACAGAATGTAATAAACACAGGTAACACAAAATATGAACAAAGCTGGATTGTTTTCCTCAGTGTTCTTGAAGCATCTTGCTGTATTTGACAAATGAGAATGCCTCAGAGTAAATGATGAATGTGTTTGAGGTATAAAATAATCATCAGACAACTTTAGTAAATCAGCCTAAGTTTTAATTTACCACAGTGAAATCATGGATTTAGCGGTCAAGATTTTAATGGGTACTCAAGAGTCCGAGACTACAACAAAGCCTCACTGAAGTCTGTGATCATTTGGTAACCATTAAAATCAATAGGCAGCCTTCCATAATTCCAGGGTATGCTGCACCAGGTCACTGGGTTAAGATCTGCTTTTACTAGATACACCAGTTGCATTAACAAAGTATTTCCTCTTCATGTCTGTAACAATTCCATGTCTATAACATTATGAAGTCATACTTTTCATTAATGTATTATATCCCCTAATCTCTAGCTACCAGAGTTCAAATTAAGGTTCCCACAACAAAATAAATGAGAATGAAATATGGGGGTTTTTTCAGTAAATAAAAATTCTGAATCATTTGTCTAGAGCTGAGATGAACTTGTTTTGTTTAACATCACTCATACTTTCGACATGTCCACACATACTTTCATGTTATTGGATTAGTACTTCATTGCAGTTCTTTTTCAAAGTAAGAAAATGTTTTCCCAAGATATCAGCAAATGTTTTGAGAGTCAAAGATATTGACATAATACAAAATTTAGTTATGATAATAGTGCTCATTATTCATCTCCTTCAATAATTCTGTGGCAACATATGACAAAACTCACATCTCTCTGTTTTCTTACTTAGTGGAATTGGAAATCTCAAACAGTAAGTTTTTGCTAGTTTTAGAAGGCCAAGTTTTAGCCAAGGGATTAAATAGGAGTTCTCGTAACACTGAGTTCACAGATTTTTGTCCAAGAAGCTCCTAAATTTTTTAATGACACTACATATCAAATTGAATTTTAAAAAAATCCAATCCTAAATAGATTAACATTTTCAGAATTGTCCCATTATAGAAATTGTGCATCCTGCTCTATTAGCTTTATATTGTCTTTAATTTATAAATTTCAATCAATGTGTTCAAGTAAGCAAGAACCTAAAATACGTTGTACTTTTTTCCATTAGTAAAAAAACAAAATAATTTTTTGGAAGTATCTTTATAGTTTACCATGGAATACAGAACCACCAGGATTATCAAGGCCATAAATCTTTAACAGAAAGATCATGCAGTCGTCTTTCCAGAAAAAATTTATTTAGAATGTACTCTTTGATAGCTTGATGCCAGTCTTTGTCTTCCTAATGTTACATTTATTTTCTTTTACTTTGAGAAGGGGGTGGGGGGAGGAAGAAGGGAAGAGTAGCCTTGTTGTGTAAGGGAAATACAAAGGAAGTGCCACCTTTGTAAAGAGGAAAAATGTTTTCAAACAACTGTTTTCAATTTGTGAAGTAACGTCATATGATCATAGATTCCATTTTCCACTTTCAGTCAAGCAGCTTTATTCTTCAATTGACTGCAAAAGTGCTTGGAATAATTATTGCTGACTGTATGCGAAGTCTGCTTTTCTCGAACAAAATTTGGAAGGCCTGAATGAAGGTTGTGCTGTAAATAATTCTTGCCTACAGATTGGCATAAAACCAGTAAACCCATTAAATGTCTCGTTGATATCATCAACTGTCTCCATCATGACTGGAAGTTCTTATTTCTGCTGTAACCTGTTATTTTTTGTCAGATAAACTAAAAGCATGAAATTGTATCCTAAGGATCTTAAATGAACATTTTAATGACTAGAATGTGACTTTGAGGCTAAACACACAAGTCAAGGAACAAATCCCCAGGAAGAGAGGAGGAGGGATCTATCCAAATGCCGGATTTTGATGTGTAGTATGAGAAAGTTTTTGCCCCTGTTGTTACTCCTTACTAAAGTCTTGCCACTAAAGGCAAAAAAGGACATGGAATTTTGCAGTCATAATTAAATTACACCTATACTTGCTGATCAAAGAGCTAAACTGGTATTCAGACATGTATAACTGTTGGGGTCAGGACAGCTGTAAAGGATCATTCCCTTGGAGTGGGGATTATGGCAAAGGAGTGCTCCAGAGCCTTGCTAGCATGAATGAGGTGTTCCTGACAAATGAGCAAAGCCTTGCTGAAGATTTTCCTAGGTGTATCTGTGTTTACCCTATGTTGGAACACCCTAGCTCTGCTCTCATGAAGTGTCAACTTTCTAAGGGATACAATCTACTTTTGTAGACCTTCTTAACCAAAAATATCCTCTGTGTCTTCAGATGTGTCCTCTTTCCCTTCACTTAACTGACTTAAGGCTCTGCTCGGTACTGCAGCCCCATTGTTGAGGTTGAGTAATTTAATCCTATTTAGGAAACTCTTAGGTTTTGGCATTTGGCATCTCCAGATTGCCCGTTTTGTGCATTTCCAGATCTTTGCGCCTCACCAGCAGATGTGTGTGCAGTTTGTAGTACCCCCAAATTGTTCAGTCCATTTGAGATTGTCATGCAGTTGAGAAGCACTATGCTTTGATTTATAAACACATTAATAGCCCATTTTGAGATAGCAGAAAAAAATTAAGCAAAGTAGAGGGAGACTGGGCGTTATTTACTTGTCTTTTCTGCCAAAAAAGCATAGCTGTGGAGATGTAGTGCGTCTGACAATGTGTACTATTATTTTTGTTGACGAAATGCAGAATGTCTTCAGTCTGATAATGAACAGATTTGAAGTCTCTTGGAGACAGAGGAGTTACAGATGGACATTGCTCATCTCCTCCCCTTCTTATGAGGAAGATTTGAGCTATTGCTGTCTTTTTCTGAAGTAAAGAAGATTTTGTGTTTGAGTTCTGTTGTCTTTACCAAAGTGCAGCAACAGAGAACAGTATGGCTAGAAGAAGAGCTATCTACCTGCTATCTGTGCATTTTATGGCTATTAAAAGAAAATTTTTCTTGCCTATTGCCCCAACCTATCCAAAGCACACGTCCAAGACAATAAAATATGGAACTTACTGAAGTCATTTGGACTAAATCCTGAGCTTCTGACCCAGGATGTAGTAGATCAAATTATCAACGCTTATTTGTAACCATATGAAAATTCTGAACTCCAGAACAGAGTGAAACATTACCAATTTAAACATTTCTGAGGCCTAGCTATCATTCTTCAGGTTAGTGAAAGTCCCTATCGGTGTGATGAGATGGTTGCTAATGTTAAGAAGATATTTCTCATACAGAGAGTTCCTTTTTATTGAGTTGTTCCTTTTATTGAATGTTGGTAGGATATAAAATAAAGGAAATGGTAACTTTTTAGCCTGTGTAGAATAGAAATTCTTGCAGAAGCAACACCCGGTTAATATTGATCTCAGCTGTTTGGATTAGTGAGTTCTGAGTAGGAGCTTCTGCCGTGCTATGTCCCTTCCGGGAAAAGCTTCCAGCATACACACACATTTTGCCAGCATTTCAGACTTTATAAAAGAACAACCACAAAATTAATCACTGAAAAATCTACGTGGAATCCAGTTGTTAATTGTTTTTTTTCATACCATTAACTGAACCTACTCAACAGGAATGTCACTGTATTGCACCACCAGCTATTTTTAAAATGGGACCAGCCCTACCAATACTTTGAACATATATCATTGTAGGTTTCAGAATGGCCACATAACTATTTCGTATGGAAAGAGCAACAAGTGACAAGCTGAACCAAACCGTGTTTTAAAGAAAAACCTGGTTTAAAATTACATAGTGGCATAAGTTATGTGACTTTCCTGAAAAACAGAGCACTTCAAATTCCTAGGAAATTCAAAAGGCACAATGAAATACATTCTATAGCTGAAAAGCATGAAAAAACAACTGTAAGGTCCCACATTTTAAAAGTACATTTTTAAGGGCTCTCACAGCCCTCCCTGGAGCCCTGCATTAAGCAGTTACACAATTCCTCATTGCTGGCCTGAGACTTCTCTTTTAAATTAACTTTCCAGAATGATTTATTGTCTAGCAGTGGCGTTCAACGTGGAAAGCTTCATCTGCAGGTTTTTCTGATCAAACAACTCCAGACTATATCTTGGGTCCACTTTTGCTTTTGATTTAAGGCTTTCCAAAACTCACGTGAGAGAGGTGGCGTCCTGTATGGGGCTGCCCGGTGCCGGCCACAGCCGGTTCCAGCCGGCTCCAAGGGCCCCACCGCAGGGCACAGCTGAGCCCCTCAGCCACGGGCGGGCGCCGGGGGGAAAGCCGGTGTCAGAAAGGGCGAAACGCTGCCCGGCAGCCAGGGCTGAGGGAAACCGGGGCAGAAACGGCCCTGCCAGCCCCGAGGGGAGAGCAGGAGGAGGGCAGGAGGGGCTCCGGGCGCCCCCCCGCAGACGCGGCCCCGGCAGAGGCCCCGGCGGGGCAGGGGTTTCCCTGCAGCCCCTGGGCAGGGCCCCGGCGGGAGCAGGGCAGCAAGAGGAGGAGGAGGAGGAGGAGGAGGGAGCGGCAGAGAGGAGCTGTCATGCTCCGCATGACCGCAGCCCACATTTCCCATCCTCCTGCGCCGCTTGGGCAGGAGTCGGGAGAGGAGTCGGGAGTGGGGGAGTGAAGCTGAGCCTGGGAAGAGGTGAGAGGCATAGGGAGAATGCGTTTTCATTTTTGTCTTTGTTTCTCACCATCCAACTCTAATTGGGAATAAATTAAAGTTCTTCTCCCCACGGCAAGCCTGTTTTGCCTCTTCCTGTTTTTATGTTGACCCACAAGCTTTTCCATCTTTCACCCTGTCCCCTCTCCTGTTGAGCATCAGGGGGTGAGAGCGGCTGTGTGGGCGTCTGGACCTTAGTAGCCACGTCTTCAAGCAGTCCAAGGTAGCAAACATTTCTGTGGCAACCGTGTTTTGGTTCCACACAGATAGTAATTTTAAAAATGTATAGTAAAGGAACTTGTTGAAACTTTGTTCAAATAAACTGCTGGCTTTTCTAAAACTTCATGACTTTGGTGAAATCAACATTTCACTTTGTGACTCTAATAATCAACTTAGAAATATGTGTCTTTGTAGCTAATGTGAAAACATGTTCTGATTCTAATGATTATGAGTGCATCTGGCTCCCACTGGACTCCATAAGAAGCTATGGAATCTGAGTACTTACGAAAAAGAAAAGTTTTGGTTGAAAGGACTCAAGTTTTATAGCTATATATGCAAATGTTCGAATAAATAGCTGTTTGTGAATGACACCAAAATATTAGCAACTATTGTTGGACATCTATTTCAAAATTTCTTTATGAAATTTCTTATTTTATGTTTGTTATTTACAGACTGTGTGAGTAAGACTCGTGTTTTTTTAGGGAAGCATTCTAACCAGATAGTGCTTTGGCACTTTGCACAGGACTTTGTGCAGCATGTTACACTTATTGGTCTCTCACAGTACTCCTAGAGTGAAATTTCTGCAGTTTTTTCTATTGCAAGGAATGCATTTTTTTCTGAATGAGTCACATGGGGAAAAAGGTTCATGTCAGTGTGAATTTCCTTTGTTCTTTGAAAGAAGTGTCAAAATTGTGTTGAATATGGTAAAATCAGGAAACATAAAAGACCAATTAACCAAGTCCTTTCATATTTTTTCAGATCACAGATCAGATCCAAATAATCTTTAAATTTGGGGATGATTCACTGGACCTTGGATGGGGTCTTGAGTCTTAGGTAAGCGACAGCCTGAAATGCAGCTGTACAACAGAATGAGTGTGTGAATTTCACCAGCGGTAGGAAAGCAAAAGTTAATGAGGAGGAACCTGTCATGAACAGAGAGCTACCATGGGTGAGAGCAGCAGCAAAAAAGTTGACACAGGGCCATAACACAGTCAGGGGCTCCTGATTTCCATCATGCTGAAGCTAAGCAGAGAAAGAAAGCAGCTGGACTTTTATGTGTTGCCTTTCCTTCTGAGATTTTACAGGTCATTAGGGGATAATAGTACCTTTAAAAGATGTGACCAGTAGGAGATAGGAGAGGCTTGCTTGTTGAAATTTCTGTAATTGCTCACTCATGTTGGGTTCCTTGAAGAAAGAAGTGAAAGGAGTTTTGAGGTAGCTGACCTCTCCTTGGAGAATGGTTTGTTTTCCACAGGGGAGCACGCAAAGAATTGTCTCAGAAGTAGTGAAAGTGAATACATAAGGATTAAAATAAATCTCTGCAGTATATGGGAAACTAAATATTTCGTGCACTTCTTACTTTTCACAGCGTACTACCATTCTTAAACCTTATTGTATATTTTGATATAATGTTTATTTTTTTACTGAGATGTGCAGTAAAGTAAAATGATAGAAAGAACATTAGACATTCTTTCTTTGAAATCACCTGCCTACAGTTTTCTTGCAGGTTAAAAGAATATTTCAGTTCAAGCAGTGAAGACTGGTCTGATTATTGCACTCAGGAGCTCTTTCAAATTAGTATTAGTTATAACTGCTAAGAAAGATCAGCTCTTCGGTTTTCTACCCTACAACAATGGAGGAATTAATGTTGTCCCACTAACTTTGCTATTCATGTTATTTTGTACAAAGGCCATTTTCCATTGTTTTGGGATTTAATTCTCTCTGTCTTACAGCGTGATAAAGAGTTTTGTATTCAAAAGGGCTTCAGCACATTCGTCTCTTCCTTTAGGTTGCAATCACCAGGGCAGGCATTTTTGTTTGATTGTGGTTGTCTTCTGTGCATCACCTACTTTTCTCCATGCAAATCATTAGTCTTAAGTATAGATTCCACAGATACATGGCAATCAGTGGGACTGATCATATGCGTGACATGCCTTTATTTCCTCTGAGTTGGCTCTAATGTGGCTGTATTTTTAGCTCACCTTGGGAGGGTGTAGTCTTGACAGCTCTTAAGCTGTTAATGTAATTATCTTATGCAGCAATTCAGTAACCGTGCAGCTTGGCTTCTCCTTAAAATCTAGGCTAAGACTTCAGGAGTTCACCTGAGAACAGATAACTGAAATTGACGCTGCACTATGGATTCTCTGAAGTCTAAAGGGTTTTAGACATTAAGGTGCATGTTTGTGGATGATAAGATCTAGAAAGAAATGTGACTAGAGGAGTGCCAGAAGGATCAAGACCATGACGATCAATGAGGTGGACAAGAGATAGGATGTTGAAATCTGTGAAAGAGAGCTGTTAACAAATTAAGATGATCTCCTTCAGGATAGCTCCAAGGGCATCAGCTCATGGACCTTGTGTTCTATGTAATTTAAAGTATGAAGGTGAAAAGCAATGAGACTATGATGACGAAAGCAATAAAACTGACTACCTCATCTTTGCCTCCCCACTATGAGATTTTGATATGGAGAAAGATCATGACATTTGAAGGTCTGGGATTAAATGAACTGGTGTGTTACAGACCACACTTTAAAAAAACAAAAGTCATATTACATTACGATTTCATTAAGCTCTGCATACAACAAAGTGTAATGTGAGAGAAGCACTCACTGGTCCTAATTTTGCTTTGGGTGGTTAGAAATGAAAAAAAAAGATGAAAAAGATATAAAAATTTAGATAAATTAAAATGTTCGTACTGCTTTTTTTAATTATTATTATTCTAACTGCTTGGATTCTCATTTTTAATATAATATTTCATTTTTGAATAAATATAATTAGGATTTTTTCTGGAACTTGTTCTTGAATTTTATTTCTTCTCCTCTATATCCTCTCTCCTGCCCATCTTTCTTTCACCCCAGATAAAAGAAAAATTTGAAAACTTTGGAATGTACAGGGGAAGAGTGTCAGGCTGACTGTGACAAGAAACAAACAGAAAAAAATCTACAGATCTTTCTCAGAAATGTATTGAGGAAGTAACAGATCTGTCCTTGAAGACGACTGGATTTTGGCTTTACAGAATTTTCAGTATATAGATTAGGCATTCAAGCACTCCAGACAATGTTAATGCATTCATTTACAAGCAAGCTGTAGAGAAATTAATTGGGTTTATTTCACATCTAAAATGTGAATGCTACTTGTGTGGCTCGTGGATGACTGTAACAAAATGAACTTGAGGCCTTTCTGATGTTTGTGGGAGTTTTGCCATTGACTGCAATACAACCAGAAGGTTGCTCACAGCTGTTACTATAGTGATTGGAACTTATTTTTGTCTGACATTGTCAGAGAGTCCTTGGAAGTCTTGTTCCAGTTGATTTCCTATACACAATTTGTGATGGTGTTGTGGTAATTAATAATGACAATATTGCTGATCAGCATTGCACCTATAGTGGGAATTCTCTTAGCTCTTTTGTGTGTTGTATGACTTAAATCCAGTATAAATATATTGAGTAACCTTGAAAATGATTAAGACAATAGCTTTTGTCTTTTCAGAATATCAGATCTACAAAGCTTTCTCTATCAGAATATTTGTAAGGCTAGATTTGAATAACAACTTGTTTTGAAATCTTATTGGAAGGTTTTTCTCTGCTTTTATCAAGGAGAATCTTTACATTGAAACAAACAAATAAAATATTCCTTTAAGGACTGGTTCACTGAAGAACTTTTGTTGATGCTGTTGATCTTATTAAGAAAACAATAATGAGGGAATTAAGGTTGAATGTACTGCCCATATTCTACCCAAACGCCTCATACTCTCTAATCACGAAGCTACCTAGTTTATTCTTTCTGAATGAGGCAGAGCTCCTACACATAAAAAAAACATGTAATCAATGAGTTAAAAGAGAACATCAAAGTATTGTAGGAGATGAAGTTCCAATGACAGTGGCATTTTCAGACTATTTTCTGGTTTACTTGTCTAATTTTGTTTTTTTCCTATGCAATATAGAGGTGCTTGTACAGATGTGGCAAAAGTTGTATGGTTTTCCAATGAGAGCAAGCACATCCTTTAAGAATGTAGTGAAAAGTGTATGACACACTTACATGTTATTTGAAAATACCACGTTACACTGTGACCAGATCGTATTATGGAACTGGTATAAAGGGACAGAGTTAAGGTTAACTTTTGTAATTTTAATCTGATATTTACTCTGTTACTGTTACTACACTGATCAATAAACAACTCTCAAACCCCGTTGTTCTGTTTTTTATATACTACTAATTTCCATTGGGTGGAATGTCAGAACTGCTCCATATGTATGTTACTATGTTGCCCTCTTGTGACCAGCTCTCTAAAATAAGAAGCCACAGACCACTTAAAGAACAGAACTTGATTTGAAATAATAAAATGAATTATTGATAGACTTACATCACTCATGGAGTTCTTTTATACTAAACAGAGCAAAATTTTTATACTTTCTAAACACAATGTTAAGTATCTATCATATGTATACTGTTCCTATTCCTTTCTGATCCTATTGTCAATTTTTTGTGGTTTTCTCTTGACATCTCGCTGTCCTTAGGTGCCCTACTAATATAAAAACAGTATTCAAAACCATGTAGGAGTGTTTTATGTGTTGACTAGGATGTCAGGAGATTAATGTTCTTTTATTAAATATGCATGTATCTAAGCCATGAAGCATCAAGTCATTCTGGTTTTGGTTCTTTATCTCCTATGTTTCAGATACTGTTTGTTGCAAGTAGGCAAAACCATAGTGAAATTAATCTGTCACTTATTTCGGATGTAAATCTGATTAGGTTTTCTTTCGGGCTTTGTCATCTGTTTTTGGGTTTTTTTTGTTTTTTCTTATGTGTCAGTCATTTTCAAATTGATTCCATTTCTTTCGATGCATATATTGCTCACTTGGGTTAGTCAGTAACTCTTTAAGATTTCACTTAAGAAGGAATTTTAAAATGGTAACTTTGACTATTGCCAAGTGTAGTTGACTAGTTAAATGACAGACTAGTTATGATAGATGGATGAAACTCTGAAAACTGAGAAACAGAACAATTAATAGTATATTAGGAATAATGCACAATGGATTATAAACATCCTCTGCAATTAGTTACGTCTTCAGAAATCCCAGATGTTTTTGCATGTTAATCAGAAGTCAGAAGCAAGGTCAAGTAATTTTTCTGACTTACTGTGGTATTTTCCAATGCTTCAAACACAAGTAGGTCTGGTTTAATTGTCTTGCTGTAATTCTAAGTTTCCATGAGAAGATAGACTCTTGTTTTACTGTGTGTTATGACATAAAGTTGTCCTAACTCTTATTTACTCTAAAATATTTCATCCATGTCTAATGTGACTAGTCAAAAAATATTGAGTCTCAGACAACTGAATTGGAGGCACAAGAGGAGGGTGCACATGTGCATACACACTCACATACAAAATGCTTTGGATGGTATTCACCTCTCAAAAAACCTCCATGTTGATACAGAAGATATTGGAAATCAAATGTATCTTTCTCTTTTATGCAAATATTTAGGGGATGAAGCCACTGGCCTAGAAGGCTGAAACATTCTAGCAAACTACTTTTTCCTTAAATAAGGAAGACTCTTAAGGGAAATCTGGGCAAATTAAGACCTGAGAGTTAATTTACCTAAAACAGGGATTAGCTCCTGTTAGTCTAGAATTGGTGAAGCCACCTCAGGTTACATTTTAATGAGATTTTTTTGTTGCAGCTTTTATGCAGAGAATGCTTGATTAAACAATCTACTTTAGAAAAGTATAAAATTCTTCCTCATTGTACTTTGGATCCCCTCCTTAAATCACAAAGATATACAGAGAATAGGGAGCTTGTATATCACACTCTTAATAGTTGAGAGGAAGATAGTAAGTAAGCATTTTTTTTTCCTATATAAATCTATATACAGTAATTTGTAAAGAAAAAAAAAAATTCTATGATTTAGAAGGCCAGAACTCAAGTACCAGGTAGCTGCTTAATGCTACTTTGCCAATCCAGGATAAAGGTATTATTCAATTGCAGTGGGAGCCTGTGGTGAAATACAGGTATGTTACCATTTTATCTGCGGTTGGGCCCAGCGGCATCATCGCTTGGGTGGGCAGAGTATCTCTCTGTCGGCAGCTGAACTGCCCTCTTTGTGTGAGGATCTCTGAGCCAGCACAGGAGAGAGCATCCCTTGATCCCCGAGGCCTTGGGGAGCGCACTAAGCACAGTGAACGTGTACATCCATCACTGTCAGCTCCTCCCTGGCTCCTTGACAAATAGAGTAGCGTCTTCAAGGCTTTTGTTTATCCGGCGAGTTTGCCTGCTTATTGGTGCACATGCAGTGAGTTGAAAGGAACTGTTTTGCAAAGGCGAAGGCCTTGGCCTACCTTACTTCGTGAAATTAACCATTACACCTATGGCAATGGTGGCTTTTGAAAGCATGTATATTTTGATTTAAGGATCTTATTACAGCGTTCCGAATGACCAGAATATCTGGAGCTAGGAGTTTAGACAGAATCCTAGCGCAGTTCTCTGCTATCACGACTGCTGTGCAGTTTTGCACAGGCAGGTTATTTGAGAGGAAAGCTGGAAATCCAGTAATGCTAGAAGGCGGTCATCTTTGAGATGGAGGGCAGAAATTAAATGGCAGAAAGTGTTCTCTGCAGCAGTGTATTGATTCTCTTACAGGACAAAATTGTCTGAACTTACAGAGTAATAGGCAGGATATTATTTTAAATCTTTCTACAGGAACTGTTGGATAAGAAGCATATATCAGCATGTTAGTACATTATGCTAACATGTAGAAAGAAGTATTTTACCTTGGAATGTCTCAAACCGATAATTTTTGTGGTTAATTTCAACAATTGTCCTTTGAATTTTTCATGGTACATTGTTGGGGTTTTTTTGCAGTAAAGCATCTTCATCTGCTACACTGCTTAATGAATGAATATAGTATTCATGTGTTTCAGATTCACCCAGAGTTTGACAGAGATCTTTAATTGTTCATGTGTAAAGTGTGATACCTGTGGCTTAGAATAATACAGTCTAGATATAAATGTAAATTTTTATAGCTTGAAGAAGTCCTCCTATAAACAACTTTATTCTACCTCAAGAGTATTACACACATTTTCTATAGTTATTCATAGTTTAAGTGTTTGAACAGAATCATGCTGAGAGAATATGAGCCATTGATATTATTTATATTAAATATGGCTACTCATGCTGCCTCTTAATTGGCTTTTATGTGGGTTAGAGATAGTTTACAATAATTAAGCTGTAAGTAGGAGTTCACATAGGACTTCATGATCTCTAAACAGCTTTTTCAGGGCTCAGATATGGATAGTGATGTCATGAATGGAATCTTGAAAAAGAAATCATTATTAAAGATACATAAAGACTGATCAGATGGGAAAAATGTATCCATTAGAAAATTAGAGAGGTTGCTTTATGTTCATTAACATCCCCTAATGCTTGACTAGAAGTTTTTGTTAATGAAACGGTCACTTTAGTACATACGCTACATAAACCTCACACATGGATAGTCCAGCCTGATTTTAAAATATTTTATTCTTACAAGAAAAACAAAACATAAGAAATGTAAATTTTCACTTCCAAAAATTAAATTTTTGTGTTTGAATTCTTAACACTGTAATGCAATCAGTGTTAAGTTCCATAGTTTATTTGACATTTTCAGGGTGTTAACCCGTTATGGATATTACAGATTGAAAAGAGTATACTAATCCTCATCTAACTGAGTCATTTTGGATCAGATTTCTTTTTCTTGATCAAAGCCTTTTGTTCTCTTTTAATTGAACAATTTTGTGTTTAGGTTTAGGGAAACAAAATCATTTTAGATACATTGTAATAGCATTCTCAAAAAATGGGTAAGCCAGGACAAAGCTATTTTTTATGACGTGCTTACACGTTACATTAGGTACTTTTTAAAGGTTTTACTCAGTTGTAATTTGTGAGCTCAACTTCACAGAAGTGAAGGGGTTCATGTAGGAAAGAAAGATACGATAACGAGAAGGATTGTGTAACGGAAATCAAAACTAATTGAACATTTTGGAGGATGGCAGAATGGAGGTGTTAAAAACTGGGATGCATGTGAAGGAAAAGTATTTAGGAAAAGCAGGTTAGCAAAATGGAATATATGACATAAATGGATATGTGAGAAATTTTTTTTAATTGTTCTGGGTCATGGAGGAAATAGTATACAACTGTATAAATGCAGATGTAGGGGGAAAAAAGGGATTCTGACGATGGTTTTTGAAGTCATTGGTGATGCAGATTTCGGATTATGGTATACATGATCTAAAACTCAGGCCTGACTTCACCATGTTCCTCTCAACAAACGTACATTAGATTCATGTACAAGGAACATTTTGCTAAGGGTATGTGCTACTGTTATCTAAAGATGGCTGTTATGGACCTGCAGGACTGTGTAATTCGGGATAAGAGTTCACATTTTCTAGTCCTTCAGAAAACTTTTTATGATCTCTCAGTGAATCTGTATTTGTGCTCTGTAGCAACCTAAAATTTGTATTTGAGCTCCAACTGTTATATAAAATTGCAGGCATTGTGTGTGATAATCTAAATTAATTTCTGCTTTAGTCCTTCAAATATTATTTAGAAGTTTATATTACCAAAAAGGCAGTTGATTTAGAGGACATTTTATATGAGAGTTCAAAATACGTGGCATGATTCTGGTGGGATAGGATAATTGCATATATTCTTACAGATGGTTAATTTGTTCCCCAATTGAATATTTGGAACTGAACAATGTGAGTTGTGCTATATCCTATTTGTCTTGAAGAAGCTGAGATATGACACTTTTCTGATAGGCACGGTAGATGTTTAACTTGTATAAAAGCTGCCAGGCAGTACAGTTTGAAATATGTGCAAGACCTTGGAAAAATAAACTAATTTTATTTCTTTGCATACGGAATGTAATTCTTGTCTGCCTGGTACAGCTGGAGAGTGAGAGGAAAAGATAGTTATATGCCTCTTTTCCACACTGCCAATGTCATGGGTTCCTGGGGACTAACTTGTACTTCAGCTACAACTTAATGCTAGTCTTTTAAACACGTTCTGACTAACTCCAAATTACCCAAGCAGATTTTGCTCTGGAATCCCTTCCTAGTCACATAAAAAGGCAAATGTTAAGTGGGCGATCTGAGCTTTATACTAGATGAGAAATTTCTCTCAGCATGTGACCTACAATAGGTACACAGAGTCTTTCATCGAATTATCTGTCAGAGGAACTTAATGCTCATTATTATACCTATCTTATTGGTGGCAATGTTAATGGAAAAAGGAAGCTAAGGAAACTTGTCATACAAAATTCAGAACCAGAAAGTGCAATAGAATTTAAAACTCTTCTGGTCCGTGTTAAATTCTAGACTCTGCTAAAATAAAATGCATTTAGGCTTCGAGAATACAAATATAACTACACACTAGAGACTAAATTCTTTTGTCCTTGTTCAAGCAAATCCTGCCCCCAGACTGAATGGGGAATTTAGATTGAGCCAAGACTGCAGAATTGAGCCCTGAAGGAATATGGTTTACTGCAATAAAAGACACAAGAGAGTTGGAATAAAAATACTGCTAGCAACATGTAACAACGGAACAACATTACTTAGGGAAACATTCAAATGGGATGAATTAATTAGAAACAAGACTTTGATCTAATGCTTATGACAGTATTTATGTTCAATGTAACCTATAATTTGTATTACCTCAACTCCGTCATATACGTTTTCTATTTCCTAAATAGTGTTTGCCTATCTTTTACTGCTCATGAAAGAAAATGTTTTGCACTGTCAACATATTTGTTTGTTGTTAATAAAAGATTATAACTAAAAATATAATGATGTGTCAAACAGAACTAACCCTCCAGAGAAGCTAAGCAGATGGAAATAGTGTTGTGAAAATGAATGCATTGTAATTCAAATCATTTGCTTTTCCGCCACAAATTATCTCTAAGTCCCACCCACAACATACTAATGATGAAGCAGAACTAGAGCAAGCTTATGGATTGATCCTTTACATTATTATGAAACCTATATAACACCATTTGACATCAACAGAGACTTCAGATTTACAATAACGTAAATTAGGACTCAATAAGCAGAAAATGAGTAAAGCTAAGTGCTTTAAATATATTTTAAGCTCAATGAAAGGTCTATTATCTCACTGATGAGCTCTATCCAGTTCCAGTTTAAAATCTGCTAGTGCTCATAGAAAGATATGGATTAAGACTCCTTTGAAAACAGATCCATATTCATTGAAGAGACATTTTTAATTTCCTTTTTTAATGCATATTTTCATTTTCACGTTATCCGAATCTCTTTTTTGCAGAGTTTATTCTCAAGCAAATATTTTTGTGCTCTGTGGCTTTTTTTTTTTTTTTAAGCATAATTGAGTGTTTAGGTTGATTTTACAACAAGCAAGACTGCACATTTTTTAGTATTAATCTAAAATTAATTCTTCCATGTGAAAACCAACAAGTATATACCCATTATAGTATTTATTCACAAAATTAAGGAATTGGTCATGCTAAGTATCATGTCTGCATTAATATAGAGAAGCTAACTGCAACTTCATTTATACCTTTCCTAACCTAGGAAACCTTCATAAAGGAAGGCTACTTTTTTTCCCTGGAAACATAATTCCACCATTCTTGCCAAAGTAATTTAAAATCCTTTCCAGGATTTATAAACGTGGGCTTTGGTGTTCATGCAGAGTTCTAGTGAATAAAGCTCAGGGAATTATATTGAGCACAATTTCTTTCAAGAACTGGTGGATTTTATTTTATTGCTTGATACGTCCATTTGTTCTGACATTTTGATGAGTATTCCAAAGCCAAGCATAAAGTTTCTTTTCAAAACTGCCTTTGTTTCTTTTTCTTCTGTAAACTTTTAGCTCTCTCTCTCCACATTTCCAGCTCCTCTACTCTTTTTCTCAATGACTTTTGATGAAATTCCTAATTGGATTCTGATACTTTCCTCATTAATTCCAGGCAGATGTAATGACAAGACTTATTACAGGAAGCTTCAATGCTTATGACATTGCCATGGGGTGAAGCCTATCGAAAAGCAATGCTCATGTAAGTGAGACCTGGACTACATCTGCCTTCTATAAAGTATATATAGATGTATAAAAAATATACTCCAGTATGCAGAGGAAAAAAAGAAAGAGAAGGAAAGAGCAGGAATGAACTTTGTTGAATAACCATTAGCATCATTACCTTCCTGTAACATCGTTGGGGTGGGAGGCCAAAGAGTGATAGTAAATCAAGTAAGAACTGCTCATTGGCCTTAGATATGGGGAAAATCACAGAAATAGTGCTGGGGCTGCATGGGTAGTGGGGTCATTTGTTGTTTATGCTGACAATGTGTTTGGAAAAAAAAAAAAAAAGGCAATAAATAGTTCAAAAAGCAGTCCCTTCAGATAGGTGGAATGCATTGCCTGGTGTGGAACTGTGCTGGGCTTCCAGCTGGGACTTGGAAACATTGAAGTGGTCTAAACTGGGCTGGAAGTTCTGGCTTTGGGGCTGTTTTGTCTAGGTTTTTGTCTTTAGAAATGAATGAATGCTGCAGGATAAAAATCTTAAAATAAAAATTGCTATTCACGTTTTAAATCTATACTGCTTAATAAATGAAATATAGATTGAATGTCATTGAGTGGTGTGGTTCTGCCACCGTACCTGCTCCATCCAAAGCTCCCTGTGTGAGATGTTCTGGAGATTTTTTAATTAATATGTTTTTCCTGATTGGGAATGGATCCAACCCTTGGTAAGAGAATCAGACTTGAACTTGAGGCAGCGTCTTTTCGTACAGCCAGTCTGTAGAAGAAGACTTCTAAAAAATGTGGGTTCCCAGAGACCTACAAAGATGAAAAGTAGGGTCTACAAATAAGGACGGAAACAGTGGGGAGAGCCAGCACCACCGGCGGCAGTTTTAAACGAGCTGCAAACAGGCCAACGGTCACTCACTGAGGAGACCAGCTCCAGAGCAGGTAAGTCCACGCTGGGGAAGGGAATCGAGGTGAAAAGGGCCCGCAAGGGGCTCTTTTTAGTGCTTTTCGAAGCTGGGAAAAGCGGCTAGCCTGTGCCGGGACCAGCAGCTCGTGGGAGGGCTGCTGACGCATGCGGGCAGAGCCAGCGCCACCAGCACCAGTTTTAATGAGCCCTTCAGAGCTGAGCAAGGGAGCAGCGAAGGGGTGTCACCTGAGGCCAAGAAGCCATGGTATCTACTTGGAA
>VYXH01007504.1:193990-220821 GCA_013397275.1 Burhinus bistriatus | reverse complement strand
AGGACAAGGGCTGGGGATTGCAAAACTTCTGTCAGCTGCTTGTAGTATGCTTTGTCTATTGCCTCATCCTGATTGGGTGGTCTATAACAGAGTCCCAACAGGATATCTGCCTTGTTGGCCTTCCCCCTCATCCTTACCCATAAGCACTCAACCTCGCCTTCACAGTCACTGAGCTCTATACAATCAAAACACTCCCTAACATACAGAGCCACCCCACCACCTCTCCTTCCCTGCCTATCCCTTCTGAAGAGCTTATAGCCATCCGTTGCAGCATTCCAGTCATAAGAGTCATCCCACCATGTTTCTGTGATGGCGACTACATCATAACTATCCCACTTCACAATGCCTTCCAGCTCCTCCTGTTTGTTGCCCATGCTGCGTGCATTGGTGTAGATGCACTTGAGCTGGGCTATCGATTTCTCCCCCAATGTTGGCTCTCTAATGAGCTTGATTGTATCGCCTTCCCCCTTCGTACCTAGTTTAAAGCCCCCTCAATGAGCCTTGCCATCTCATGAGCGAGGATCCTTTTCCCTCTTTGAGACAGCTGAATTCAATCTGTTGCCAGCAGGCCTGGTGCCGTGTACACCTCCCCATGATCAAAAAAAACAAAATTCCACCAGTGGCACCAGCCTCTGAGCCATGTGTTTAAAAGGTGTGTTTTCCTGTTCCTCTCAGTGTCCTTCCCTGCCACCGAAGGGATTGAGGAAAACACTACCTGTGCTCCTGATCCCTCAACCAGTCGCCCCAGTGCCCTGAAGTCCTTTTTAATCGCTTTTGGACGCTTTTGTAATAACTTTTTAGTATCATTTAAGTGGAAATTTTCAGTAAGTTTAAGCACAGAGTAAGATTTTTAAAAATTTACTTTGATAAAAACAGTTCATGATGATCAAAGTACAGTTTAGTAAGACTGAATTTGGCAAACATTTAAAACTGACAAGTATTTTTAACTCAAAATGTCAAAAAAAGCACAATACATTATTTCCTACAAGTAAAAAGTTATCAGTATAAAAAGAAACACAAAATACAAGGTTTTCATAACTATTAAAACCTCTGTCTTTAACAATATTTTGCTGTGAGAAACCTCATCTCTGAAATACACACATGCATTTCTGGAACTGCATTCCCTAATGGGTATAGCCACGGGGATAAATATGAAAGTAGAATAAACTTCTGTAATCAAGCTTGTAATAATCTCTCTGAAAACTGAAATTAAAAAAATGTTTTTTCTATATCTACCATTTTTTAACAGTTATTTATGTTTGTTTGTTTCTTGTAATTCTATTGTGAAATCCCCATTTACTTATGAGACTTGAGGATCCATAGAAATGATTGCTTATTAGGACCAGAAGAGGGAGCTCTAATTAATATTTTGAAGTTAAAGCAGTTATGTTAAAGTGTAGAATTTAAAGGTAAAAGTACTTTTAAAACATTAATTAGACACTTTGCTATATTATGCATTTAAATTAAAGTAACAGATTAACCTCTGTGATTGGCATCTGTAGTAGTGGCAGTATAGCTTGGAGTTAAGGTAAATGGCCTTTTTTAACCTTTTAATTCGGGCAATTGAGCCTTCCATTCCCTTCTCACTCGGATTCCAGCCGCCTCTATCAGTCACTGTATGACCTGCATGCGCTCCCAAGAACTCTCCTTCCCTCCTACAGCTGATACCTGAACAAAAAAGCAAGTTGCCCTGCACCAAACACGTTCAACCTCACCTCTTTCCCTCTGCCGATCAGGCACACAAAGGCATCAGGCACATAGAGGAATTTTCTCCGACAGGAATCAGAGCTTTGTAGGCTTCTCCCAACTCTTGCCATAAAGTCTCAGTACACACATACTGATGTACTTTAAAAAGGTAAAATTTACTTTTAAAAGGTTGAATGTATGTTAGGAGGTAGAATTTCTCATTAAGCAGGAGCAAAAAGCTGTAAAAAGGTTGCAAGGCCTTGTGAAACAGGACACTTTGTATAAACAATACATGGCGTTGCTAATGAAAGTACCCTTGAAGAAGAACAGAGGATTGATATCAAGGCAATGTCCCTATGCAGAAAGTGCCGAAAGTGGCTGAAAACCAGACAGCTGCTGGAAGAGGAGGCCCAAAGTCAACAAAGATTTGCAGTAACTGGGGGAAATGTAAAGGCGGTAGTGGGAGATCACGACCACCGACTCAACATGACTACCCTTCCCACTGTACTGGAACACATGCACAATTAAAGGACATTGTTGCTTTAGATGAAAGCGAGAGACTGTACTAACCAATAGAAATTGTTAAGATAAGGCACTAACCAATAACTGTAATTAAGGGTGTGTATTTCTGTGTTTTGAACCATATAAATACTCCAAAGAGTTTGTAGGCCGGTGTGCTAGCTTTGTGGATTACCACCTAGCACCCATCTCTGTGCAGAAATTATTTAAATAAATACCTCTGCTCTGTGTGCACATTGGCATCTTACACACCAGGTAAGCGACCCCACTTTGGGACAACAATACTACCTCAGAAGTCTTCCGTCCAAGGACAGCTTCAGGTATTTTTCAGGACAAACTGACTCACACCTCTCTGTTTTCAAAGGAGACTAACAAAGTTAGCTCAGGCTCTCTTTTTGCCTCCTAAACTGCAGCCTCTGACAGTTATTATGGATCAAGTGCTGTGCTGTGCTGCTTCGCAGATTTAAACCACCACACAATGTTACCAAATTTTAAATTTTCCCGTCCCCTACCTTTAGCACAACATACGCTGCCACAGCTGTGAATATGGCCAAAGAATACAAAAGCACATCTCCCTTCTTGAGGGACTTAGTCTATGTTGGATTAGACGTGATGAAAGAGCATCTGTTGGATAAATAAGCTTATATTAAACACTATATAAATATTTGTTTACATGCAATAGCATATCCATTTCCACTTAATGTTTTCAGAAGTTTAGTGTAACAGAATCATTGTTATGGACAGTATCAGACAAACAGAATCGGGAGAATGGTACTGCTAGAGAAATCTGGGATAAAGTATGCAAGCAGGATCCCTTCAAGTAGCTAGTAAGTATGTGTGGAAACGGGTTTACATGCGTACAGAACCTCACATGTATTTATACATTGGCAAGAATAGAGCCTAGAGAAGTGTGAGAGAAGGAGGGTATGTTTGCATTTCATGTAAAAGCGATGAAACCAACAGAAAGAAAAAAAAAAGATTTAAAGAAAATATTAAAATGTCAGTATTAACAGAACATATCCCACCAAGTAAAAATCTATGAACAAGATGAGTTTCAAGGACTCCACAAATAAAGAAAGTATGTCATAGAAGTCTAAGAATAGCACATTTTCTTTGCCCTACTACAATGCAATACTTAAATACATGCTTATTCTATTAGATCTTAAATAACTGTTCTGTAAATTTCTAAATATGATTTTTCATTCTCAAAGGAGTATCTATGTAACAATTCTGGAGATTAGAAACGCATTGATTAAAGTACCGATTTTATTACAAGATAATTAAAAAATAATTTCAGCAATAGACCAAAACAGCAGAATAAAGAAATGAAGAAATACAAGTATGCAGGTAGGTGCAGTGAAAAAATACTCTCCGATACAACAATTAACACTGTGCCATATAGTAACTATTTCTTTATTAATCTCATGGCTTCTTTGATGGTACCGGACTTCTCTCTTTCTGTTTAGCAGCATTCTCCTTTTTCAGCTGTAACAAAGAGACACCAACAGTGGTTCAAGCATTAATTTGCAAGTTGGCTAGTAATGCAGTATTAAATCTCTTCATCCAGTCATAAATTTACCAGAGTGATATATGCAATGGAGAGAGCTACAGATCATTATTAGCCCAACCTAGCATTGCTTATTTTTGCATCATAGCATAAAGGAGCTCTGCAGCTTCTCCCCTATTCAAACCAGGGATGCCTTTATCTCCAATAATGGCAGTCTAGGTATTTATGTATCCCTTGAGGCCAAAGCACCTCACAAATGTTCACGGTTTTATCTTTATGTGAATGAAGTTAAAGAAGTTTTATTACAGACGTGTAACAGACACAGTTAGACTAACCAGCATGCATAAAATCACATAGGAAGTTTGTTGTTGAGGTAGAAGCTAAATCTCCATCTCGGTGTCTCCTCACTGACCCACAAGGTCATGTCTTCCTCTCATACGATTTTTCTACACAGTAGGCTCTTATAGCATGGTATGATTTACCAACACACATACATTTAACTCTGTCATTTTGTAGTAAGACTATTAATCCAAACAAAGATAGCTGTTCTTTTTAGAAGCAACAGTTGTTCAAGTATTGTTACATTAGTGAATGAAATTCTATTTAGAGCAATTACATAAAAGGGATGCATGGACTTTTGCATCTCATCTAGCATAAGATAGCATGTTGCTATCAAAAATGCAAGGAAAAATAAAATAATATTTTTAACATGAATTTTTTCCCCATAAAATATTGTGAAAAGGAAGCAAGGCCCCAGTCCTGATTTGGATTTCTACAAATTAACTCACTGCTAGGCAATTCCATTGTTGGTCTACACAGGAACTCCTTTTAAAACACTTTTCCATATTTGGAGGCTTAAGGTTTGTATCTGAAATTCCTACTACCTTTTGCAAAGAAAATCTTAGGGGGAAAAAGAAACGTAGCAATTTGGATTTGATAGTAACGTTTTCTCCTATAAACTGATACTGTATTTGTAACATCTCACCATATTTTGTGATGACTTCCAAAACAAAGAAAATTATTTGAAATTTCACAAAGCAAGAACAGCTTTCTCATTAACAAACAACTTGTTGCAAGCAGTGAGCATAACAGCAGTTAAGATTTTTAAAAGTTAATTATCCAACATTGCCTTACAAAAGAACTCATGAACAGTCAAGACTTAGGTCCAGATGAGATGGTGGAGCTAAAGAGCTAATGTGGGGAAAGAATAGGTATTTAAGCATCTAATTAACCTACATCACAGGGCATTTAAATTTAAGATAGTCAGCAGGGTGGAGGAGGCACCTCTAAGGGGGTGATTCAGATCATCTAAAAAGACACACCAGATTTAGCCCAACTACACAGACATTCATAAGGAAAAGAACATCATAAAGTTTTATAAATGAGGTAGCAAACACACATTCCTAAATAACACTGGGGACTTTCTGTGAGTCTGGTTTGATGTTTCTTTTTGTCAGATAGTAAAATATTTTGTTTTTCTGTAATGGAGAGTTACCTCAATAAAAATCTGCCCACTTAACGGAAATATCATCCCAGACATGACGGACCTCTGAAATCCTGCAATAGCTCATAATTGTATTTAAAACTTTAAGTTTTCTCAGGAAGAGAATAAATTATATAATGCATTTATATGACACTTAAATCATACATTTATCTTTTTTAGACATCCTCTTGTGAAAATATATTTGAATTAAGCAATAAATGTAATAACTTGCCTGTTCTTGATAATGTTTTTCGAAGTAAGCCATGTCATCATCTTCCAAATGCTTTCCATGATAAACTTGCCTTGTGGCACTAGAACCACCTGGAAAAAAAAATCATCCAAAATTTTTTTCATTAATTATACTTGTTATTCTATTAGTTATGTTTTACATTCGGCAAAACACATTTAAAATGAGAACTCACCTTTATAGGCAAGTAACAAACCCCAACAATTTGGACCCAATAGTAACCTTTTTAGTCTAGGCTAGCAGCTATTATAAATACTCTTGGAGGAGTTCAACAGTTGTATTAATTGCTAAATTCTTATACTAAATAAGAGACATAAAATAAGCATAACTGATCCATAATTCCATGCAGGAAAGACTTCCTGGCAGAATTCAGTTTCACAGGATTGCACTGAGTATGTACGGTCCATACAGATATGATGAGCTTCTAGTAGGAATTAAAAATTTAAAGAATTGATCCAATGAATAAAGGACACCATTAATGGGGAACATACCAAATGATACAAAAAAATCATTAAAGTTAAAAAGCACATCATGAGCAAAAATAACAAGCAGTAACAAAAGTTATTCTAAGCACTTCAAGTACATGAATGTTGTACTAACTTTTCACATAACAAGGCTTCAATACTCATTTTAATTTTTAACTTTCATTTTAGCCCTAAGCATCCTTCAACTCATAAATAAAACCAATTAATTTTATAGTAAATACTTTTTGTAAAAAAGTATTATCCTACTAATATAGCACCTGCTATCTGTGAGATGGTTTGAGCAGAACTAGGAGGTCCCTGAAATGCTTTCAGAAATGGATGATCCATGCTGGTAACAGGGGATTCTAAAACTTCAGCACAAGGAGCCCCTGTTAGAAAATAAGTTGAATGAAAACAAAAATGAACTTCATGAGATATATTAAGAACATACATGATGGGGTCAAAACAAGGCTACAGATTAATATTTACAACACTCAGTGCAGACGCCACAAACTTGAGTTAACAAAAGCATTACAGAGAATGGCTTCAAAAGAAATGAATAGCTTTGTTTCTTTAATCACTACAGCTATGCTGTAGTTTCTAAATTTCAGACAAATCCAGGAAACCAGATCAGGATTTAAAAAAGAAATAATGAGTACATGGCAAAAATAAATAAAACAGTATTTCAGGAAAAAATGTGTCCATTACCAAATGACACAAAATCACAGAGCAGTAGAGGTATCAAGGCCAATTAACATGCCTGTCAAAACCAAAGTTCTACAAATGACCTCTTTTTCTTAGCTGAACAGCTATTAACCTTTGAGTTCGGAAAAAAAAAATGCTGAAACTGTATAACCAAGAAATACCTGGGCAGTATTACGCTAAAGGATTAACACAAATATAACATGGAAGTATTAAGAGAAAAACAGAAGTTACAGAGTTCTAAAAGATATGCTCCACTTCAACCAGAAGCTACTGGGCTGAACACCAGAACTGTTGATAAAGAGTTTTTTTATCAATTCACTACAGGAAGCTGGACAAGATGGTCACAGTGGTCTCTTCACACCTAAGGACTGTTGGAAAAAGTAAAGATCTGTCCTTAAGTCCTACTCCTATTGATCCAGTTTGCCTTCGAACTTTTAAAATCTATGTTGAATTACTACTTTTCAAAACTACTTAGTTGAGTTGGAGAATTAAAATTTCATCTCAGTTCAGCTGCACTTACCTATTCCACTGTCGTCAAGTCTCATGTAGCCTTCTGCCAGTGAACTAAAACCAGTCAGTCCTCCCATAGCAGCATAAGGAACATCCTGCCCCACAGGCTTTCCCTGGGCTAAGCGCTCCTGTTTAGTTTCCACAACTGTTTCATGAGCGTATGTTGGCTGACCACATGCACAGGTAAAGCAACTATGAAAGCCCGAACACTTCAAACCTAATGAACAAATAAATAAGTGCAATGAGTGAGATGATAATGTAATTATACTTCATTGCAAACAAAATGGTGTTTCCCTAAACTGATCTTGTCAAAAACTGGCGCTCCTTCCCTGCAAAAACATCCAGCTATGCTTTCTATTTGGAAGCATGTACATGATTTGGGGCAAAGCAATCGGCTACCTTTGCTGAAGCCTTTTACAGCCTCTTTTCATCATTATATGAAAATGCTGTATAAAACAGGAGAAAGGATAAATGAGGGGATTAGATCATAGGGGTCTTCCAGGCTCAGGGTCTAATTCTGTCAAGTTTTGAGTACCTCAGAGGATGGAAACTCCACCTCTCTGAGCAGCCTGGACCAACGTTGGTGTCCTGGTTTGAAAACCAAACCACGTGGCCCGAACCACGACAGTTGGTCTTCCCTTGGAGCAGACGTTTCTTTCCTAATATCTAATTGGATTTCCTACGTTGCAACTTGCAGCCATTGCCATTAGTAACACCACCATTTTGGCAGTATTATTTCCAAATGTGTACAGCACGTGTCAGTGTTGCATGGCCAGAAAACTTCAAATCACAACTTATGATACAAATCACCATTTAAATGTCTTTTAAAATTAGCAAAATTATTTGGGTAGTAAACAGAGACTGTGGCAACATCAAAATAGGTTCTACATGAGAGTACCGTAAGACTGACTTTCAGGGGTTTTTTTAAGCTTCCATAGCTACAGGATGTAATGGAAATAGTTACACAAATGACATGTGACATTCAGAAATACAGAGTGAAGTGATTTATCTGCCCTAGCTACAGCTAAGACTGTCATCAAAGCCCTGCCAGAGCAATGATGTGAACAAGAAATTGAGGAACTGATTTTGCAATGTTTCATTATACAAATTACCCTGCTTCCAACTCCCAGTTACTGTTCATTTTGCAGAGCACCAAGACAGATTTTTTTTAAGTCTTGTGCAATATGTTCAAGGATCACATTCATGGAAATGTTAAAGGCTTTTTCATATCATTTTGGGTACTCCTCAGTAACAGAGCTCTTACTCTGTGTTTGGATACAGAATAAAGTACATACAATATATAAAATGCAACAGCAATACTTTTTCAATTATAGAGTACACCTCTAATTTATCTATCACATTAGACTTACACAGCACTGGGCTAGACTAACACCAGTACATTAAAACAAAAAAAGGCCAAAACAGAAGTAAGTCTGCACTTCTCTGTGTAATCTTTGAAGCCCTCGGAAGTGTCAGGTATTTTTCAGAAACACTAGAAAAACTGCATAATGTAAATGATTATTAAAAACACTGTGTTCTAAGGATTCAGTCTGAATCATCCAATTGCACATTTAAGACTTCCACTTTACTTAAAGCAAATTCTTGAAAGGCTGTCACATAAATATTTTATGTTTTATTCTGTGGGATATGATTCTCATTCAGCAGAAGCTGTTTATGATTTTTCCTGTACAAATTAGACAGACTTCATGAAAGAAATTTACTAACAGTATAGAACTCCAACAAAAAAATCTTCAGCTTACGTAATTTGAGGTTTCAAACCAAAACATCTTTATGCATTATTTAGTTTCTATGGTTAATAATTACTGCTGTTTCATTACAATAACCTCAAACAACTGAAGCAAAAAGCCTCCTCTTAATGCCTTCTCAAACCTTTTGCTTGAAACTCTATTCCCATTTGCATTTCTGGACCCACAATCGGTATGCTTGGGAAGTGCTTTGTTAGAGTGCTAACATTAGTACTATTTGAGAACAGAGCGCTACTTCCTATTGAGTTGAGAAAAGACATAAAAATACATTACCATTATATTCAACCAGGCAATAGAGGAACAGAGATCAACACTTCTCTCTCTCAAACTACCAAGTTCAAGTAGAAAAGTCACGTGCATGCAGCAGTGGAAATGACACATTGCAAATGGGGTGCTTTCATCCTGCCTAACTTTAGGTGGCTGTCTCCATATGTACCTAACTGAATCATTCAGAAACTTACACTCCTTCACAGAACTTGGAGAAGCTAAGGATGTTTTTCTAAACCCTCCCGTGCAGAAAGCGATGTCTTCCTTCCCATTTCCCATCCTTCTGCATGGACCAAAATACACATCAGTCAGAAGTTCAGCACACACCTAACACTCTGGGCAGAACACAGATCCTGTTAAGTTTCCTAGCAAAGAATGCTGCAAGTCCACCAGTAACTTACATGAGCTACATGGAAATCCAGGTGCTGCACTGTGCTGATCAGCAAAGTGTTTGCATCTACAGCGGATGGGCTGTGCGCCATTTAGAGGGACATAGTGATAGGACTGGCATGGACAACGGCTCACTCTACAAGGTACACAAATAGGACGGTCTTTGGGAATCACTTCATAGTCCGTTTTGTGTTGTTTATACCTGAAACAGGCAAAAATAGTAACTTTTATAACTTTCTTACTATTCATCAGAAAACTAACTGAAAGGCTTATAATTTATCTTACAAGTTCTGTTTTGAAGTATCTTTAATTATATTAATTACTGTTAATTGTTAATTTTCAATTAAATGCATAATATCAGGTGCTTTTACATCCATTCTTTCCATAATATCACAAATCCTTATGTTTCACTTTTACAGCATGATCAGAATTACTCTGATCTACAATACCTCACGCCTTAAAGCTGAATTTATTGAAGACTACAAAATCATTTTGGTCTCAAAAAACCATACTGACATTTAGATTTAAGAACAGTTCTTATGATTTAAAACCTAATTCTCTCAACCCTTAGACCTTAAATTAACTTGCCTATACTGTACTGTAATGTATCCGGAAACATTTTACATTTTCCTGATTTTAAAAAATACAACAGTCAAAAAAAATGAAAAGATTCCTACCGGTGAGTACAAAAGCACAGTGTCTCTGGTCCCACAAGCTTACAGTCCATGCCAGTTGGTGATCTCCAGCTCACATACAACCTGTTCTGTAACCGAATTGGTAATACTTTTCTTTTGTACTCCGCATATTCCTCAGGGGTAAAGAGCTTTCCTCCATCATCATCACCTACAATTCTGTAATCATGTAATTAAAAAAAATGTAAGAAAATGAAGACAATAAAAGTAAGTTTCTCAAGATATTTTTTCAAATAATATATAACAACACTTTCACTGTAAGTGCAAAAAAAATCTTATCTTTCATAATACTGTTCTAGTGATATACATTTAACAGAACTCTAGCTGATCTTTAGAGAAATTTTGTGAATAATGCTCCTTTAAAAAACTTGCTCTGATGGACTGAAAACCAGGGTTGTAAGAGAGAAGGAAAAAATTAATAAAGCAAACGACCAAGCTCCTTTTCATATGGCAGAAAAAGGAATGGGCATCAAAGGCTGTGTAACCAGCCGGCTCTGCCTCAGACTTCTTGAATGACCTCTGGCAAGTCACTTCACCAGTCTACACCTAACTGTACTGCAGACCTGTATCAGGTTATCTAATTATAGTCTAATCCGAGTAAGATTACTCAACGGCAACTAGGTAACCACACTGCCATCAAATTAACAAACAATACACCCAGGCTGTCTTCTACTTTGCAAGAAGACCGTGCTAGTTTCTGTACACAAAGTTGACAGCAGCTGCATCCCACACCTCGGGCAGGCCCATTTGTTTAAGCTATCGTTACGTTCAAATTCAAAGTCACTGAACAGCTGGGTCTCCAGAGCAGAGTCCAAATTCTACATTTATGGAGACAACTGAAGACAGTAAGTAAATCTATAAAATACAATTTAGACTTAATTGCAGCACTTAACTATGCTGAAGGTTAAGCTTATTAATGTCTGTAAATATTTCAATTATTATTCGCTGGGTGTGCTAAAGCATCCTGAATGAGTGCCTCCATCAAATATTCTGTAGGTTTGTACGTTGCCAGTACTGTATGTCACCAGAATAATGTGTCAACACATCGCTGTCATTTGCACGTCAATCCAGCTGACACCTCCTGGGTCCGTGCATGACTACTCACGTACAAAATACCACTGTGCCTATGCCCGCCGATGTTTTACTCAAGGTTTTCCTAAGCTGAGACCACGTTTCCATACAATGACTGATCTTCGTGTTTCTTTTTGCTCAAGATCGACTCTTCCAAGAGGCGCGGGGACGAGATTAGCAAAGCCACGGAGGAGGGCCGAGGGCTGGCGTTTAACGCTCAGCAGGACTGAACTCGGGACGCGCCACAGCCCGCCCTTCCCCAGCGGGCAGTACCGCTGGCAGAGCCCCCCTCACCCAGAGGCGCTGCCGGGCAGGCACACACAGGCCTGGGCGGGAGAACCGCCGCCTCACTTCGCCCGCCGCCCCTCAGCATTTACAACATGCCTTCGCACCGGCGAGGCGCGCAGGGCCGCCGCCCCCACGGCCTGCCTCTTCACCGCAGCTGCTGCAGGCAGCGGAGAGCCGCCCTCGGGCACCTGCGCGGAGTTAGTCAGGCCACTTCCCCATCTTGCCGATAAATGGCGGGGGAGAGAGGCGGCGGGACACAACGAAGCCGCCGCAGGTTCCGAAGGGACGGCTTCAGACGCGCGCAGCGGCGCCCGGCCCCCCAGGATCTCCTCAGGGGCAAACCGGCGACCCCCATCGCCCCGCCCCGCTCCCCTCCCCAGCGACGGCGGGCGAGGCCGGGCCTCTCACCGCCGGTACTCGGCGTACTCCTCCAGGGCCGCCGCCTCCATCCGCAGCCGCTCCATGGCTGGCCCCGCCGGCAGGCAGGGCGCCCGCAGCGCTGGGCGGGGCGGCTGCGCGGCCACAGCCGCCCGTACCTACCGCATCCGCACCGCAGGTGGGCGGCGGAGCAACGTGCGTGTAGCTCCCGGGTGTGTGTGCCAGCCTGTATGGGCACGGCGAACCACGCGTGGGCACTCACACGGCCTCCACCCTGCTGTGAGGCTCGGAGAAGGCACCCCTGGTGCGGTGCTGGGGCGTGGGCACACGTACAGGTGGGGTATCTCGGAAGGGGTGCTGACACTGACAAAACCAGCTGCCCAGCACATCATGTCCACCCCGAGCCCTCCCGTCTTCTACCCCTGCGCTCACGTTGTCCTGAGCGGCTGCTACTACTTCGACCTTAACCTTAGCGTGTTTCCGATGGGGAGTATTTTTGTTTGGTCACTGATTCCCTGGCTGATGCAAGGGAGGGAAACCTTGGGAATGCTCGAGCTGGAGACTGGGAGAGCTCGGGGACATCCTTGCACGAGGGCAACCCGTGTTAGATCCCTTGACACCACACCTTCACTGCCCTGCGATTGCATGCCCGGTGCAGAGCACACAAAAAGGCCGAATCTACCGAAGAGGTACGTTGTGGGTATAGGAATATTTCTACAATATCTTGGCAAAGTGTGAAGTGCGGCTGTATTCTTGACCTACAAAAATTTCCTCCAGCCTGCCTGAACTACAAAAAAAAAAGCCTTGCTGCCTTCACTCCAGAAGCACAATTGCGATGATCTCCAGTTGCTCTTAGCTGACACCGCTGCACTGAAAAAGGGCTGCAGTATGGGTCTTGTGAACCATGTGCCAAGGCTTCTGCATGGTACGATTTAAGTGAGGCTTGTTTTTCTCTGCACGGCAAGGCAGTATATATTTGTTCTGCTACTACATGTTAGCTCAGAGGCCCAAGTTTTCAACAACAGTAACACTAACCATGTTAACACTATCACCTGCAATCATTTGATTCTAGCAGTAGAGTGAATTTCCTCTTTTTAGTTACCCATTTTTCCTGTACATAAACAGCAAGCCTATCCTACAGTACCATGGCTATCTTCCTAGAAGGTAAGTGGACTGCCATCACTTCAGTCCCACTAGGAGTAATTAGTGAGTGTCTGTAAGGCTTACTCAGGCTCCAATTGCTGCCATAGTCTTATTTAGCCTTCAAATTCCCACTCAAGGTAAATAAACAAACCATGTAAGTTACCAGTTTTCACCAGTTCCACGCATATACGTCCCCATTTGCTTCTGATTCTGCTGTTGTGCACTGTAGACAAATAAAAGGTCCCGGGAATGTACTGTGTTTAAAAAAAAAAAAATGCTAACACAATCATGTATGACTTAGCTTTCGTTACCTATTCAGCAATATAACGAAAGTCAACAGTATTACTCTGTTTATTAGGGGTAGAAAGACAGGGTGTGTTTTGTAACTATGTTGATGAGCTATAACCAAGTTCACTATTGACAGGTGACAAGTCTTCCCTTTATTGTGAATTACGTGTTTAGTTTTGCAAAGTTTATTGAGATCTTTTATTAGATCAACTCATACAATGGGAAAAACAGACAAGCTTTATTGCAAACAAGCCTTTCTTCAGGTTTAGCTTTGACAGACAAGGTCCTACTGCAGAAGAAACGTTCTTTATTTTTTACAGATTGAGTTGATGGCAAAGATGCTAGCAAAAAGAAAAGCACTCAGACATTGAATTATAGTGTTCAGTTTATTAACTAGACAAAAAATATACACCAAAGAGAAGTTACAGCCTTTGTATAATGCTTACTGAAAAGAGATAGCTGAAAACACAATTTTGGCAAAAGCGTGACCATTTTTCCACATTTTTTCCCCCTATTCCAAGTGTTTTTAATTTTTAGCTTGAGTAAAAGGAAGTGACTTTGTAAACAAATCCATTCCAAATATTTACGTTTCAACAAACAGCTTAAATATTTAACATTTCGAGGCAGGTGTAAAGAACAAACAACAGTGTAAGATGCTATGTATGTTCTTTAATTCTTAATGTTTAGCATGATGCATTGTATGTCTTGTCCCATAATGTATACATTTAACAAATGAACCACCTCCCCTAGATTTCCCAACACCACATGCCAACCCTTCACTTGTTGTTGTAGATCTTGAGTCTCAAAGTTACCTCAGTGGGTGAGTTTAAACCTATGGAGAGTTTAATTCTTAGTGCTTGAAGGAATCTACAGAGAATGTGAAGAACACAACCCAGTTACAGCATCAAAGAACTCAACTGTAAAACTCTTCAGAGCAGAGACAGTCCCTATCTTTGTGTTTTAGAGAGAATACAGAGCTGTTGATCCTGAAAAAAAACAACCAAACAAAAAAAAAAAACCACCACCAAACCAAAACTGTTGCCATTTATCTAGAACAGCTTGAAAGATTTATTGAATCTAGAACATGAAAGCTGCCTCTTGATATCATAAATCTTACCTCAAACTCGCTGACATTTTTTGAAAGCTCTTCCATTATAAAATATATGTTCAAGACAAAAGGAGGTCAACTTTGGTTATGAGTCTTTCCCAAAGATGGTTCTTAGATGGGCAACCTGCAATCCCCACTTCCTCTCCATGTGCCACAAACGCCACCACGTTGAAACAACTCCTCCGATGTGTCTGAAGGCTGTAGTCAATAGGCTGCTATTTCTGATACTGCACTATTGACTGCTTCCTCTCGATACAAACATATCGGTCAGCTAGTGACTGAATAGATGAGCAAAAGACATAGCATGTTTTTCTTAATTAAGCTTTAAGAAATTGATGTTTAAATTGTACTCTGCGTGTTAGCATAAGCTATGAGCCCTCAGACTGTCAAAATGAGAGCCAAGAGGGTAAGCTTTTTCCATACAATAAAATGACAGGTGCCTGTCGAAAAAGGTACAGCAATTCAAGAAAATCTCTGGACTGTTTTGCACTGGGCAAGCCACCAGCAACAAAGCAGAAGGTCACAAGAGAGATGTCACAAGGACCAAGGCAGTGTTTTACCAAAACATCCCCCAGAGAGAGATGAAACAGCAGGGAGACTCTCAGGTTTCCAGCAATATCTAAATAAGGTGATAGGGCATATGGTCTGGGCATTTGTCATGTGGCTATGCCACATGTATAAGAAATTTCAGCAGTGCAGCCAGCACTGCAATACAACGCGCATGTTCTGTCACCACGCTCAGATCTGAATGTGAACAGGTCCCTCTTGAAGGCAGAAAAAGACATGGGCACAAGTCATCGCTGCGCTCAATTCAGCTTCAAGTTAGCTAAGGAAAATAAAACCACACAAAAAAGTCAGGATTGTTTCTCTAGGGATAATAAAAAAATCCTCCTGTGATCAAAACTTCAAAAAAGAAAGAGATGGGGAAAGAGGACCTTGAAAGCAGGACAAGAAGCTCTGCAGACAGGGAATTTGAACATACTGAGGAACACACTGCTGTACAGGAGCTGCACAAAACTGAAGATCTTTGAGATACCTTACCTGTATGCACATTTCACTGATGCCAGAGATCCCAGCACTGCCAATAAAATCGGGGGAGAGCTCTGGGAAGCCTGGTTCACACAGAATAAGCAGAGCTCCTATGTCATGGGTTGATGTGCCTCATCCATGCAGTATCTTTGTTAAAAACAGTGCTCTGAAATATAGTTTGGGTTTGGAGAGCAGAGCCACTTTTCTGAATTAGGCAGCTTTCAGTGAGGGCTACAAATGTTAGTCCATATTATACTTTAGTATCAGATTACCTGTGAACTGTTGGTGTGAAGGTGTTGAGAGTAGGAAATCAAAACTAATTTTTTGTGGGGCGCTTGTCCTATGAACTACCTCTCATCTTAAAAAAATGAGGATTTATTCCCAGATTTGGTCACAGCAAGTGTTCCCTGCGATAAAGAGACAAGTGTTCAGCTTATTAGCACCCCAGCATCTGCTTGGATCCAAATTTGTGCTCATAGACTTACTTGGGAACAGATATAAAAGGTGAAAGATTTTGTAATTAAGAAATTGAGTTCTTAGCTAATAAAGATATTTCAAGCACCCACTGTTTTACTGTCATAGCATGAGTACTGGAATGCATTTTGGATTCAGAAAACCCTTTCCTGTCTCCCATCCCTTCTAACAGATTGTTAATAGACATCTGAAATAATATTCATTAAAGACTGAGTCAAACCAGATTTTCCATTGTAAACTACCGAATAATTTTGAATAGCAAAAAAAAAAAAAAAAAAAAAAAAAAAGGCCTGTAAAGAGGCCATGCCACAAGGTAAGTAAAAGCAACAGAAATCCAGACGGCGTGTTTTACCTCCTATGGTTCTGATGTAGCATACGGATGCTGCTGGCCCAAGATCTCTGAACACATCAAAGTAGGTTGAACATATGGACACTCACTTACAGTACAGCTCCGTGAGACCTAAGGTGCTGCCTACACATCAAAGGCAACAGCTTAATGCTGCACAGGGTGTTGACAGTCTCTCTCAACACCCTCTGTTAACAATAAAATGTGTGACACAAAATTTTTTAAAATCCTTACAAGTTTGACAAGTGGTTTAAAATTCAGCTCAGTGAAATATCTATGTAAATTGAAGATAGCCACTTCATTAATGCAAGAAAAAATAATTTAGAAATAACTTTTTTAATATTTTAGATCTCAAGTCATCATTTTGAAGTAGTAGTTAGTCATTCTATTTCTATGCATTTGGTCAATGACTATCTCTAATTAGGTATCTGAAAACGAGAAGAATTGAAGTGGTGTAAAGAATAATGGAAACAGTTACCATCAAATTGTTTCCTCCCTCTGTATTTGTTATCAATATTCTGACATACTTAAAAGCAAATGCAAGCAGTACTCACTTATTATAAACTTTTAACCATGACCATACATTATGCTACAATAAAAATTAGTTTGCATATTATTAACCCTAATTTACAGGCATTTAAAAATGTCAACACGTTTCTCTTCAGTTTTGCTACCAGAGAACCAGAACATGATTAGACATCTACTGAACAGAGTAAGGTGATGAATGCCACAGGGAATATGCAAGCTCATATGCAAGCAAGGATCAATTAATAACGAAAGGTTTTTGCTGGAGGTACTGACAAACACAGTTGCAAAATTTGTAGCAATTAAGATCACTTACAGATAAGATAATTCCACAGCATGTGATGCCACTGCTGCTTACATGATGTGATTTCATATATGTATGTAATGGGAGGTTTTTTCTTTAACTTGGGCCTCATTTTAGGAGACTAAATTAAATTTTTAAACAAAATGCACACGTGCATCATCACAGACAAACTGACATTTAGTGAAATAACCATTCGGTAAGCGTCTGTTCCATATGAGAAACATTGCAAAAGTCTAATTCACCTTCTTAACTGCTATAAAAAGAAGTCTCCCGTTTCACTCTTGCCTTTGAAAAAGTATTTTACAGGCTATCAAATACATTAAATCAAACCCCACAGATAGCAGACGGCATTGTTTTGTGAAGCACAAACTAATGAAAGGACATAATCCCAGGTAAGGAGGTTATATTTGGATTAATTGTTAAAGATTTCAATAGACACTCTACATGACCTTTAAAAGAAACACACCAATTAAGTAAAAATGTTCTAGAGATTTAGCTCGTTCCATTAACTTGAGTATTTTGAGGAAGCATTTTCTAAAAGGTTTTTAAGAAAACATAATAAACTGGGATCTTAAATTTTAGGTAGTCTTTCTAAATAAACTTCTTGTAGGGGTTCCCAAATTTACTCTGCTTCTGCGTTCCCATGAACAAAGGCCGCAACAGCAGTGATTACCCCCAGAATACGTACCTGCACAGGAGGCACTTGGTAACTTAGGCAACTTGCACACATCACAGACATGATGCAGTTTGAGAACCTTTGCATTAGAAAATATTTTCAATTAGAATTTAGATCTATCTAGCCAGCCTCTTTAAATGATTATGCTAATGAAAAACAAGTATTTAGCAGTTACTTGGAAAAACAGACAACTCTGCAATATGTTATGTTAGACATACTGGATGCCAAGGATACTGATGTTTCACCACACGTATTACAAGAACCTCTACATCTTTGTGCCATGTTTCTGTATTTTTTAAATTATTTCATTAAAAACAGATCAGCAAACTTCTGCGATCCTAACAGTGAACAAGCAGCTTGTTAAGAGCCACCTCAGTGTGTTTCAGTGGAGTACCTGTCTGCCTGTCCATCCATTTATCCCAAAGGTTCTTTAATGAGGGACCACTCGGCACTTTTTCTTCTTCACACGCAATTGTGAGACAATGCTTGGATATCTTAATTACATTAAGGTCACTGTGGTGAGATTCAAAAATTATTTATTTAGATGAGAAAAGCAATAAAAAGAACTAGGGAATCAAGACAATCTTCCCTAAGAAAGATGTTTGCCTGCCAGTTATTTGGTTGTGGAACTTGAGAGCTGTATTGAGACCTGTGGTACTTCTAGCTGTTTAGACAGCAACCAGTATACTCTTTTCTTTCCATTTTTCTTCATTAGAACTTTTGTTTGGGAGTGGATCTTTAACATTTTTTTGCTACCGACATTAAACAATCATTCACAGGCACAGGAAGTACTACCAATCACCTAGTGAAATCAGCTGGTAAAGACTCATGAGGCAAATTACAGCTGGGAAAATTCCAAGTCTCATAATTTACCAAAAGATTTAAAGAACAAAAACAAAACAAACATCCCCCCCTAAATCAGGAGTTCTTTATATACGGAGGTTACATGTCCCCCTGCCCTCCAAAGAAACAGACAAGGAAAACAACCCAAACCCAATCCAGCCTAAGAACTGACCAACCTTAAGGAGATTCTGTATTTCACAAAACTTGAAGCAGGTCAATTTGGGGGGATTAGTGATGTCATCTGAAATGGGAAATACATAGCTGCATCATAAAAACTGTAGCACAGCAGAAACTCTAGTTGAATATTTCTTTTAAAAATCACCTAAAAAATGTTTGGCAACACAAGCAAATGCTGTGATACTATCAAGCATTTTGGACTTGGCATGAGTTGTAGGCTTTCGTTTACTTCTTTTTCACAAGCCCTTGGGTTCTTTACACAACCTCCTGCCATTGCAGGGCTGCCACACCTCCCAAAATATCTTACAAAGGAGGCTGCAGGGTAGAACATGCAGATGTTTTCTTGCTAGTGTTCTTGATAGAAAAGGCAGCTGAGACCCTCCCCTTATCCCTTCCTTACCCTCTTTTCCTTAGTCCGCACACCTGAGGTTTAGTTTTGCTACTCTGAAAAGTACTGTCATCTCAGAAGAAAGGATGAAGCTCAGTTTCCACTCTACACTGCTGAAGCACAGAAAACA
Organism: Burhinus bistriatus; assembly: GCA_013397275.1. Lineage (NCBI taxonomy): Eukaryota > Metazoa > Chordata > Aves > Charadriiformes > Burhinidae > Burhinus > Burhinus bistriatus. Next base: position 201,417 of record VYXH01007504.1, on the reverse strand, counting down.
TGGAAGTAGTACTGTGCTAGATAGTTGGTGAAGGCGGAACACAAGTCAGAGGCATGGCATGGCGATAAAGCACAGAACACGACTGGCCATGAAGAGAGGGGCAAGAGGTATCACGGACACTGATGTATGCTGTATCAACCCCTAATAATGCTGGTTTCATGTAAAATCAGATGTAAGATGCTACTGAAGTATTTTTAACCCGCTTCTTGATAAACAGTTGTTTCAACTACATTCATGAATGGAATATTTGTGCCTTAAGATACAGGTAGTTCACAGTTCTCCCTAGGTATTTGTCAAGTACAAGCTAATTCCAATGAGCCATTGTACTACTGAAACCTGAGAGAAAAGCAACTATTTGCTAATTGCACCATGAATTACTATGAGGAGAACATAACTGCATGTAAATTAGTATATCACTCTCCAAAGTCCCCGCATAAAACAAGCTGCATGTGCACATAGCAAAAAATATTCACCTTGCGACTTGTTTCACTTTTTTAACAATCCTCAATAATTTTAAGACTTCACATACCCTTACAAGAAAAGAAAGTCACTTTGCATACACACACAAGAACTACTCATGTTACTGTTTATAGCACAAAGGCACACCATCCACCAAGGTTTTGGTTGGTACCAATCAAGTACCCAGGGAATAAAAAGCATAGACAGATAGATATAAAAACCTATCTTCACATTGTCAATAGAGACTTGCAGATCCAAAAGAAGTTATGCACCTGTCTTCTTCACTCTTAGATTAAAGAGTGAAGTCTTCACCATTAAAGATCTAAACCAGTCAGTTTATTTTCTTTTCATTTCTTTCTGCCCTCACCTCTAACCTGAGGAAAGATTCAGGGCATTAGAATTTCAAGACCAAAAGAACTCAGTGATCAAGCAAGAAGAATACCAGACAGACTACCACTAAACTTCAGAGACATGCAATTTTCCAATCCAGAAACACCTAGAGCACATGTAGCAGGAATGACAAGAATGTTAAAAAAGAACAGGAGCCTTTACAAGTACAATTAAAAATTTATTTTTCTCTTTCTGCATTGAAGTGAGTATATGTTTACACACAATGTGACAGAAAAAAAAAATCATCTGGATACTAACTAAAGATGTAAGTGTATGTTTTCTTTATAACAGTCCAGAATATCACCAGGGAAACAGAAGAAAAGGAAAAACACATAACTTCGGACGGTATATCATCCAGCACCTCCGGTTTTACTGGTGAGTTTTTTTTCTGTAATATAGGATTAGACCACCCCCCCCCACGGCACACTTTGGACAAAAGTCCCTGAATATACCCTCCCTCCCCCCCAAACATTCAGTACATTTTAAAAAACAGGCTCAGTGGCACTTTCTCTTTAATATGACTTCAGTAACATTTTGAAATACAGTGCATCCACACTGCAATTCACTTTGCTGTAAGGCTAACTTAGACATAAGGCAAACATTACCTTAGCTCTCAAATATTCTGTGATAAGACACCCTTAGTACATACATCTCTGTTAAATGCAGAGATGCCTTGTTTCCCTTCATTGCTTTTCCTCCTGATCAAAAAAGCAATTCAGGGACATGGTGTGCTATACTCATCACAAATTGCAAGGTACTAAAAAGTTAAAAAGAAACAGCAATGAATAAAAATAAACAGTATTCACATATCCAAAACTTATTTCCATCACTTAAATAATCTTATCTGCAATTACAAAATACATACACTTAAATATCTTTGTAAGAAATAATCATCTAAGATATCACAGATTATGATTTGCTTTGATAATCTAACTGCCCTAACTCCAGCGTAAAGATATACCTGGACAGTGTTACTACCTAGGATGTTTTCCTATTATAATTATTTTTTTTTAAATATACAGTAAATTCTCTCTAGCTATTATGACAGATAGTGCAAATAAAGACATTCTTTGGGTCACAATTTTAACATATTACTGCCAATGCTATCCTCAATTTAATATTGTTTTAATAAATGAGTAACAAAATATTGTAAGTATACACATTTTCTAACATCTGTTTAACAATGTGTTTTCCTCAGTTACCTCAGCTTAATGCAGATCACAAAAAATGAATAAGCTACAATACTGCTCACCTATCCAAAAGATATGTTACATTTATACTTAAATAAATATATTTAGAAACCTACCAGTAAGTTCGCATTGCTTTCCATTTATTGTTATTACCCACTGGCATACTACATCAAATCAAGATATCAAAATATCTTTAAAGACAACAAATATCACTTCAGAAGTACTGCTCAAAGGCAATGAAATAATGCTTTGAGAACCTATGCACATAACTTAGGCCTACATAGATCCAGCACATTGTAGAATAGAATAGTTTTACGCTTCTTTTAGAGTCAACTACTGCTTTGCCCTAGCCAGAGATAAAAAAGCTTATCTTAAATATTACCTATCATAGGTGTAGCAACACAAAGCGGCCCTGTTTGCTATCTAATGTTGCTTGCTGGTTTTACACGTTTATTTGAAGTTACTGGCACCTGATTGCTAGTTCCATTAGTGGTATTTGTTGCTGAGCCATTCACAACAATGTAATCAACTTTGTTTTCCAATTTCACGAGGCGTTGTAAGATGTCATCCAGAAGAACAGCAATTGTTCTCTTAAGATCAGCTGAGGATAATGGAAAAAACAAATTAGATCCTATTATTTACTACATGTGGAAAAGAACTGCTATTTCAACATATTCACATCTTAAGACTTGGTATCCTTCCTCCTATATTTTTTGGGAAAGAGTGCAGATTAGTATACAAGCACAGAATTAAATAACTGCTTGATTTTTCTTTAATACCATTTTTGTGTTATTTTAGGCAAGGAATGTACCACCATAACAGAAAACTGTGAATGAAGCCAATTAAATATTCAAGCGTAAGAACAAAACCACTAGTTGGAGCATTAGACTAGTGACTACTCAAAGGCAGTATTTCAAATTTCATCCAGACAACAGCACTAGTAGAATACCCAGCTATGACACCTTTTAGCCATGGACAGCAACAGAACATATTTAAATACTTTCCAACATAGAAAGGTAGTTCTTAAGAGCTTTCCTCTAAATAACAGACCTATCCCACAGAAAAACTGCTATGAGAAAGTATCTTATCAGTTCTTACATAACCTATAAAGTAGGGAAAAAAAATTCCACGTGTTTAGGCCTATATTGATTGAAAACCAAGGGAAAGGACAGTAAAAAAATTCCTATATTCTGGAACACAAACCCAGTAACAGACCTTTCAACAAAAGCTAATTATGCTGTTGTCAACGTTCATATCACTATCTTCTCTCAGATTAGGAAAAAATAGACAAACTTACCAGGTTTTACAAGGTGTTAAGATTCCTGCAACACACACAGACTGCCTCTTTCCCCCCCAACCCACTAATCAGTGCTTAACTAACCAGAAAAACTGGGGAGGAAAACCACAGGTATGAAAGTGAAAAAAAGAGGAGTAACACAGATAAAATTAAAACACTAGTAGTAAAATTTAAAAAAAAACCCCAAACTCTCAGGTCCATCCCTCCCTCTAAAATTAACTAGTTCTTGTTTTGTAATGTCATCTTTGGAAAAAAAAATAAATAAAATTTTGCTTTACAATTCGAGCCAGAGCACAGTCTGCCGTCAATGACACACTGTGGGTCATGTACTCTGTAGAACCATTCTGTGCTCAAGAGTCTGAGGAAAGGAATTGTCTACTCAAGTTGTAAGTCTGATGATCAGCATGTAGATCAAAAGTTGACTTAATTCTTTTATTAAACTTCAGACAAAACCTCAGAAGGCAAATCTCGTTTGGAAACACACTGTAAGACATACAACAATAGAAAGCTGCAGTACACAAGGGTTTTTTAAAACAAATTACACAGGAAAATAAATATACAGTAAAGACAGGAAATCCCTGAAGAAAAAAAAAGGGGGGGGTGTGTGCCACCTCATCCTACTCTCAGGCCTCTCGATACTTGGCGCGATTTCCTCCCCATCTGGGCCACATAATAATACCGTGACCAGAACAATACATAATGGCCTAACACAAAAGGAAGAAAGGGTGGAGAGCAACGGACTAGAACATTATGGCAACCCCTTAGTGTACCTGGTTCTCACAGCTCCTACCGTTTGAAGATAATAACTATAATCGATCACTCCTGACAACATATGGATCGTGGCCACAGAGAGGGGCGCGGCTACAAGAACCACAAGTCCTAACAAGTCCTGGGCTTGCAGGACTGATGGAAAGTACTGGACTATTCCATTGTCCAAGCTAGGCCAGGGTGAAAAAGTACCTGACGAAAGTCAATTATATTGGAACCTGTAAGTAGTGATTCTAGTAAAGACCCTTTGAGCTCTTCTGGATCGCAGCAGGCTGTGGCCAGTACCTCCCCTGAGTCAGGACACTGTCTCAGGCAACCACCTCGAGGACTAGAAGACCAGGGTGAAACAGTCCCTCTTGAGCTTCAATGACTGCCCGTTGAGGAATGCCAATGCATTGTGAGTATTTGCTCTAAGTCGAAAAGGGAGATTTTAACTATAGGCTAGCCTCTCTTTCATCCACCTCTCCACTTATATGTTTATGATGAATATGCATTAGCTTTATGGATGTGGATGTTCTTCCATTTTCTGTGCACGTGTAGGAGTTAGAAGGGGTACCCGCCGACTCAACAGAGTCGTGCGATATTAAGAGATCTTTGATTTCAGTGGTTATAAACTGCGGGGAGTGTGTGTGTGCGCACGCTTATATGCTTTGTTTATATGTATATACATTAATCTGAGACCTGTGCTTTTGCTCTCATATGTATATGTATTGGTTTGGGATACCTTATAGTAAGTTAGTGTGAATCTTGTCATCTTCAAATCTGTAATCAAGTTGCTGTTTAGTTATTTAGTTAAATCACTTTGTAAACCTTGAAATCAGTTAATGATTAAGTGCTGCTAAAACTCAATCTCTCGATCTGCCTTAAATCACTAATAAAACTGAACTGCTGCTAAATCATACCTGTGTCAAATACTTCCCTCCCGCGACAGGGAGGGGCGAAGAAAAAGTAGTCTCTTACTGTGGTAAAAATGTTAACTTAATGAATGAAAGAATTAAAGGTCAACACATTTTGGTACTGTCCTCCTCCTCTTGGGTTGCTTCCTGCCCATTTTGTCATCACAGACTTGCCTCCTTGTTCCTGAGCAGCAGCAAAGAGTTCAGACACATTTTTTTCTGTTTGTACTCTTACCAGAGTGCCTATAAAGGCACCCTAAAACAGGTAGAGCCCACCCTTTTAAGGATTTCTTAAGAAGGGGATCAAAGTACATCAATATACATATTTACATATTTTTTTAAAATATTTCTTTTTAAGCCTTGTACTACCCTTTTTTCCACAGATACATTTTTTCCTTTATGACAGAACACAGGTAGTTTCTTCAAACTTAATCCCTAAGAGATTAACTAAAACTCATCGCAGCCTTCCCTCAAGAGAAGCTATGAGGGACCAAAGAGTTAAAATTATTAAGACATTTTAATAGCTTTGCTAAAAAGATCTCAAAACTATAGTCTCAAAACTATCTTTTCTGCATTTCAGAAGACAGGCACAGGCTCTAGTAATATATTACCAGTGAATACTGGCCACATACTCATCAAGTTAACAGGTAAATCAGACCAAGATACACAATGCAACAAGTGTCAAACCTCTAGAGACAAAGGACTTTATCTCTAGTGGCTACTTCTAAAGCAAGGGGAGATTCTGCTAAATTCATAATTTCCTTGCAGTCTCAAGACTGTAAACTCAACTAGTATGTTGCTTTCCGCTGCTTTTTTTACTACTTAAAGAGAATAAAATTAAACAAATAAAAGCAGAAAGTTAGCAAAGAGGCACAAGAAGAATCTGCAATGTTGAACTGACTTAATCTAAAACTTTGTTCTCGTATCAAGCATGTGCTTATTCCTCAACAGCTTAAGATTCAGAAAAAGCACAATGTTACTGTTAATCCTGTAAGTAACAGTAGTCATATACCTGGAGATATCTAAAAAATCCCTGGAAAACAAGAATCTCATGTCTCAACCTTGATTTTGCACGACAGCTTAATCTTCAGTGAATAAATCAAAATCAAATCAGTTACTACAAAGATTTTTTCTCTTAAAGAGCAGCATATATTACTTTAAACAAGAAAAACAAGTATAACTTTAATTTTCGGGAGGGGGAGGGAACTGAATAAGTAGTATGGTTTTTTTCCTCTTACCATATCCTGTCATAGAGGCTCCACCACCACCATTCATTAAATTTTTATTTTCTTCTGCCAGTGCTTTGACATATCTTTTACTTAGATCTAGTATCTGTCCACGCAACTCGGCACTGCTTTGGCGTCTTGGATACTGAAAAGTGTAACGTAGCAACATCAAACCCCAAATGATTCCAAAAACTAGTAAAAACATACTCAGTTTCTGGGACATATTTTTTCTTGAAAATGTCAGAAACATTTCTGATGAAGGCCACAGGTGTATCTTAATTTCAAGAGAAGTAATTGAACTTGGCTTTGTCAAATTATATTACATATTAAACAAAACTAAGATTTCTATGAAGTGAAAAATCTTCTGGCTGGATCATCTTGAATACATCTTCTCATGTTTTAGTTGGTCTTGATTCCTGAAATTTGTAAAATATCACTTGGTTACTCAAAACTGCTACAGTTGTTGAGATCAAGGACAAGTATCAGTTTCCAAATGCAGTATTATTGCATAATCTAGCAAGTGGTTGTGGATTTGTATCTGCTTAGAGGTGCAGTCATTCTTCTCTCTCACCTAATGTTTCCGAGGTTTCCAAGGTTGTTTCTTCTTACTTTTACCAATTTTTATTCTCCAAAAACCAAAACTTCTATGCTTCTACAAATCACCTTAAATATTTTAAATACCGTAATTTGAACTGACATTAAACCCAAATGCATTTCAAATAAAATGCAATACCTAGAAGAGACTTGTAAAACACTTATACACAACATTTTGATGAGATATACGCATACATCTATATACAAGGAAAAGATCCTGTGAAATTATTCACTTGATTCTTATGCCTCACTTAGAAGCATAGGGCAAGTATAAACAGATAACATGCAGAACAAAGTTTCTTGGTTGGTTAGTTAGTTTGAAGTCAGGTATCATCCTCTTCTGGTTTTGTACAGCATTAAAATTTGTGTGTGTGTGTGTTTTGCTAATAAATAAAGAAATAAAACCAAAATTAACTAGTACATTGCACCCACTTTCAGCATTTAACTACCACTTTAAAAAAGTCTTACCATAGCAGCCAATTCTGATCCCTCAATAGATTAAGGCTTCAGGAGAAAAACAAATGGTAGGAAAGCTTCAGCAGTTAAACAGCAAATGTCCAGACAATTTGAAGCAATACGAGCCAGACATCTTCAGGGAGCTCTGTAT
>VYXH01007504.1:137932-177265 GCA_013397275.1 Burhinus bistriatus | reverse complement strand
GGTCCCCACCCCCCTCCGTCGGGGTGCGGGCCCTGAGCTCTGGTGCTGCGGGTTCGCCTCCACCCTGCTAGCGCAGGCTTTTTCTTTTAAGAACAGGGCTTCGAGCGCTGATGTAGCCCGGTGTTTCTCCCCGCTTCTCTCTTTTCTTTCCTTCCCGTGATCCCCAGCCGCCCTGTTGTCCCAGCCCTCTGTTGCCTGCTGGGTGTAGACTTCGGGGTCCTTGCCCTTCCCCGTCGCGTCCCCCCGCCCGCGGGCAGTGCCGATCTCCCGGCCGCGGCTTGGAGAGCGCGGTCCCGCGCGGTGTAGCCGAGGCCTCCGCCCGCGTAAAGGAGGAGGGACCGGGGCCTTTTGTGAGAGGTGTGCTGCCTCTCCTGGCTGCTGGCCCGCAAACAGGATCTTTTTCGGGCCCTGGCTTCTGGACCCGTCAGGGAGGTATGGCCTTCGTTGTTAAACCGTTGAAACTCATTGATCACGCAGCTGAGGGCTTTCTATCAACAAGCTGCTGTGGCTTTGTAACCTTGTTAGGCCTATTTCTCTCCCCTCTGCTGCGATTTTTCGTGTACACGTATCACTGCTCCATTCCATTTCAATGTTTTTTTTTCTTAGTGATGATCAGGGCAACCAGGAATTGGAAGCCGCTTGAAACAAGAATGAAATGTGTGCTTTGTCCTCACTCCATCACAACTTACTTTTTTAATTTTGCAGAGGTGGTTTTTTTTTTTTGTTCACTCTTTAAGAGGTACTTTAGAGGAACACCTGAGCATCCTTTTGGTGACTTTCTCTGATGAACCAGTGACAGCAGCTGCGCAGTTATATAGGCTTACTGCCTGGGGAAACAAGCCATGAAATTTTGGAAGAGCAGTGTCATAGTCCAATGATTATTTTTATACAAATAATGTTGCACTTTTGTAGTGTTAGGCTGAGAGTGCTGTACCTGGCTGTGCAGTGACTGCTGCTGGTTCCTCAGGTGAGGTAAACAAAATCTGTTCTTGTGTTGGTTGCTTGGACAAAGATGGCTATATAGCTAAGCTCTTTTCAGCTAAATAAACTTATCTCTGAAGGGAAAACCAACTAAGTCTGAGAAAGTTGAGCAACAAGTATGCTTTGTTAAGTTTTAAAAATTTTTGCTTCAGTCTCTCATTTTACAGTAAGATATTGTTAAAAATATTTTCTTGTCTGTATTCCCACTGTGGTTTATTGTTAGGAAATATTTTTGTTAGGTTGATCCACAGAACATTTCTATTAGGTTCTTTGATGGATCTATTGTTCCTATTACAAAGCTGTTACAGCTGTGTAATTTTGGTATTTCTGCATGCCACCTTCTGCTGAATGTGGAAGTAAAATAGTATTTTGAGAGTATGTGAAATCTGAAAAGTCCTATGTAGCAGTTTCTGTCACTGCTACTTCTCAGTTGACTTGGGGTTTTTTTTGTGATGGAAAATTTACCTCTTGGAAAGAGCTGCTGACCATTTTGAGTCTTCATTTGGAAAACTTCCTTTCTCTCCCTAATACTGGAATTTCTCAATCAATCTGGCATGTTGGCAGTGTCTTGTCTACTGGTATTTTTCATAACTGAACGTAATGGCAGGTACTTGATTCATTTGTAGTTTTGGGTGTTTTGTTCTACTGATGAAGGACATTTGTTAGCAGCTCTTTTTTCTTCACTAATACTTTTTGTTGTTGATGCTGCTAAAATACTTGAAATAAGAAATTGTACTTCAGACTGTAACATTTTGTATTGCATTTTCACTGAAAGTGCTCACAGGCATAAAATTAAGGAGGTTGAATTTTGGGGCTGTAATCTGCCATTCCCAATTGGATAGAACTCTTGGTTCTTGGTGTTTCAGTTTGCTATATGCAGGCACGTGTAACTGAGAGAGTATGGCATGAGTTTTCAATGGGAGAAAGAACTGCAGAAACTCAAAGGAAGTTTGTACAGAACCTGCTTTCCTGGAAATTGCCACAAATAAGAATGCCGAGTACGCTTTCAGTTCCCTCTGCCTCCCCATTCAATTTAAATAATAAGTAGTGTGATGTGCTTTTGAAAAACTAAATGCCAAAGGAGTAAGGGAGTTTAAGTTTAGTTTAAGTCTTTTTATAGTCTATCCGTGTTTATGCCTATTGTCCCAAAAGCGCTTCAGTGAAAGTTCTTGCAAGTAGTGACGAAGTCCAATACCAAGATGAAGGTGCTTATTGATTGGTATGAATTTTTGTCTTAAAGAGAGATTAGTTAGAAAGTGTTTTCCTGTTTTGCCACTTCCTTTGTGAAGAAAAAGTGTTCATCTATAAATAATGATAATTCGTTTTTGTTGTTTTTTTAATTTTCCCTCAATAATGTCAGAAATTTTACTTTTTAAAAAAAGTTATTTTTAGCAGCATATAGATAGTGCCCATATATATGCTTTGCCTCTAATTTATAATTTTTAAATGATAATGTTAATTAATCTGAACAGGAAATATAAAATAAATTTGGAAATAACTTTCCAATGAAATTGCATAATTTGCACTATTTAAAAACTTGCATTTCTAAAGTATTGAGTAAAATCATTGTAGACATTGTAGAGGTTTTGAGTTTTTTTTTAATTCTGGAGCTCACTCATTTCTTTATTGACTTTTTTTTTTCCTAAAGCAAATGTTAATCAAATATGCTCAGACTAATTAACATCTGCTCTGTTTTTGTGTCATTTTGTTTCAACTTAAGCAAGTTCTGTATTAAGAATGTGGCTGGTTGAACAGAAGAAATCCCCCCTCAAGCAAGCATGGTGATTTAATGGAAAGAAATTGACAGAAGAGGTTAGAAATATAGTGGATATGCTACAGCTAAGTTGATGGACATTAAGAAGAAAAAAAGATTTTAAGTCGTGCTTCTTATCCAGTGACTTGAATTTTGGAAAAGTCATAGGATTTTATCACCATTGAATGTTCTTTGTGAGCAGGAGAGACAAATGAGGCTTTTTTTATCTTTTGTTGCTGTCAGGTGACAGGCAACTCTTACTTCCTTTCATATTTGTTCAGTTATTTTTAATAATGGATTGTGCATTTGCTACGCATTCTGTGATGCAAATTTATTAAAATGTTTCCCAGAGCAGCGAATGAGTTGGAATCTGAACAAACTTGTACTTTAGAAGCTCAAATTGAAACTTTGATCAATTATTTTTTGAGCTTCTGATAACGTTTAGTTTCTGTAATCTTATAAGTTCAGTAGTTTCCTACCAATATTAATCTGCTGTTTTGTCTAAATAGAGAAAACTTTTTACCAGAACAAAGATAGAAGTCCATTTTAGAACTCCACATTGGTTGTCTTCCTTCATTCTAATGTGATGCCTCTTCCTGCCCTATGCAAATCTCAGTGATCTCTAATAAAAGCACTTCATGATTTTGCATGTGAGCCATCTTGTTGAAGGAAGTGTACATAGTTCATACGTATGCAGGTGGCTTTTGGATTAGATTAACTGTGAATGTGTCTTGTATTTGCTTCATGAAGCTTTTCAGATAGTTTCTTTGGCTAAAAATAAATAAGGGGGGGAGTCTGTTTAGCTATTGTGTTCAGCCTCTCCTGCAGTGGCAGTCTGCCACCTTTGTGGAAAGGAAGGCACATTGCTTTCCATACCTTTGAAATATAGGCATGACAGTCTGCTTACGCTCAGGCATTCTGCATTTGCTTGGAGAATACTATGATCACCTCGTGGTTTCTAATGACCAGTGTTGGAAAGGGGACTTCTTCTCGAAGTAATGTTTTTTCTTTTTTTTTCTTTTAATCAAACTTAATAAATTTGACCATGTCAGCTGGGAAGACTGCTCTTTCTGAAAACAAATTCCATTTCCTATCTTCCATGTGTGACGAAGGAGTGACTACAGAACCCTTCCTGAAGAGGCATGCTTTCAAGCCTCAGTGAGATTTAACTTGTAATTTCAAAAAGTTTATTGCTGAAGCTGCTTCTTCCTTTTTTTCTCCCCCCCCCCCTTTAATCAGAGCAGTATCGTGGAGAAATGCAAGAAGTTTGCTGATGTTGGTAACTTAAAATATACTTGTCTTCAAGATAGCACAACTTATGAGTTGCTTTTTATATAGAAGCTTATTATATATACTAATGAAATACTTATAGAGGAACAGCTAATTAAGGGGTCAGTTTTATTTTTAGTATAGAGTGACAGAACATAGTGTAAAGCAAAAATTATTTAACTTCTTTGCTGAGTTTCAGGGGAAGTTGGTAGATTCGTGTCATAACAGTGGTTAAAATGTGATCTTGGCCTTTCTCATAAATGAGATGTCACTAAATTGACAGTTTTGTCCAGTGAATGTAGGCTGCTGCTAAACTTCCATTTCTTTCTTGACTGTTTATATTTTTCTGTCCCCTTACAAAGTTGGACTTCATTTATTTTTTGAGTTTGAGCAGGAGTTTTCAGCGGGATTTTTGTAAAGTCTGAACTATTATTTTGCTGGCTTAATGGTATTGCTAGACTACTAGTTGCCTTGTCCTTTCTTTCACCCCACGTGTGATAGGTATTTCTTATTAACAAGGTTAAATGAATTTCTGGGTGAATGTCAACTGAAATTTTTGGGTGATGTAATGATTTATATTTTTTTTCCTTCCAATTTCAATTCCCATTCTTTGATATAGAAAGCCTAATTTAAGCTTATTCAGGGTTTTTTTTTTTTATTTAGCATCTCACTTTAAATTTTGATGGACTTTCTGTCAGACTCTGAAATGATAAGCTGTGAGGTAAGGCATGACAGAAGTTCAGGACAGAAGAGTGGTATAAAAGAAAGAAGAATAGAAGAATTTTGTCCTTCCCCTCCCCCCATGTTCCGTATCATACCCTCTCATGATAGGTGGAAAACTGAAAGAATACTTCTTAAAGACTCTTGCAGTTCTGCTCTGCATAGAAGTGTTTTGAATGCCTTTAAAATAGTAATTATATTGGAAAGCAGCATTTGTTTTGAAGGATGTGAGGGAGATAAACAGTAGATACAACTTGAATTAGTTGTACCAGTATGGATGAAATGCACTGACTGGGTTTGTGATTGTGAGTTAAGGGGGGAGGTGAAGATATCCTTTCCATACCACTTTGTTTCATGTTGTTCTTTCTCGGAAGAGAAAAGGTGGAAAGGATGAAAAATACTCTTCAGTGCTCTCTTTAAATGCTTCTAGCTGCACATCTTCTTATCCAGAGAATTAGTAAATGAAGCTGCTGTCTTTAGATTTTGTGTGCAGCTACAATAATTTCTTCGGCTACAACTTCCACTTCTTGGTGAATCATTAATCCCATTTCCCGGTGTGTACTCAAGGAAGCCACCACATCTTATTCTGAGGAAGCGTGCTGTTAGGATTGAGATTTTGTGTGTGTGTGTGTGGTTTTTTTGTTTGTTTTGTTGCTTTGTGGGGTGGTGGTTTTTGTTTTGGGGTTGTTTTTTTTTTAGTTTTGCTGTGGGGAAAAGCGTTACTAACAGATGTAGCATTTGTTTTGAAAGGGAAGTCTGATCTGAAGAATATTAGGATGTTAGCTGTCTGTCTCTTTGTATAGGCTGTAGTGACAGCAGATCTAGATAGTTTGGCATGGTCATAGTGAGTATCAGCCTGTAAGTTGGTAAGGGTGAAAGTAGTGACTGGACAGTTGAATAGTAAAACAGGAGGCATTAAAATACATAATGTTTTATATGATAGTTGTGGGATGAAAAGCTGAGTTTAAGAAATGTAGTCTTATTAGTGCCCCTTAAATGACTGAGGATCTTTGGAACAGAAAGATAAGAAAATATTGAGGATCCAGAGAGAAAATTTTAGTCTTTTCTCTCTTAAGCAGTAGTTAAATTAAATTCTGTGATAACGATGGAGCTAAGATCAGAGTGTCTAGATGGCTTAAAGACTAGTACAGAATTGAGAGATTTTAATGCTTTGGATAATAGAGGTGTCTATTCTCTCTCGTTAAAGATGACGTACTAGAATGAATGTTAACTATTTAATTTTCTCATTCATATTGCAGAATGGATATAAATGGTTTATGCAGAACAATTGGGTCTGTCTGTGATATAGACCAAGATATAGCTTGGTAATTATTTCCTTATAGTAGGAAGTAGAGGAGGAAAATTCTTTAGAATATCCCTTTGACTCGTTGAAGCTCTGAATCTCTTAATCCCTGCCTGTAGTCTTGCTGATATAAATCTTATTAGGTACTTTTTCAGTGTTGTCCTTAAGTCCTTAAACTCTTGCAGATTATTGTGATTCCCTTAGTCTCTCCTTTTGAAGCACTGTAGGAGATATAACTAGGTGATCTATGTTGCATCAGAAGATGAGATGTAATTGCCTGCCAATGACAGACGCAGTATGCAACTGGTAACAGGTAATCTCTCTTTAGCTGCAGTTTACGTCTACAGTTACTTTGTTTGAGGAAGTTTGAAATGTGTAAGAACTTATGCTGTCACCTCTGTCACTCCAGTTTTAAAGTTGTATGTTTGAGTGCGGCCCCTTAAGGGCTTAAACAGATAGTTCCAAAAGGACTTGACCAACATGAAATGATGTAACGTTTGCTTTTGGCAACTTAATACAGATTCCTTGTCATAACTGATATTACTAGAAACTGTATGGGTGGTGTCTAAGGTGCTTCAGTTGACTAGATACAGACACTAAGTTAATTTCTACATTGTCTAGGAGTAATTGGGTCCTTGGTATTTTTGGCACCTCCCAGCACTTCTACATTGTGCAGTATCTGGTTTTTGGTTTTTTGTTTTGTTCAAGTTTCCAAAGTTCTTATTGTTCAAGAATTGATCTTTCAAATGTGAAAAGCATGGACAATGCAGTATCCTCATGAAGGAGTGACTGAGGAGGGTGAATTCTTTGTCTTTTTATTGAAGGATGTTTTCTAAATCTGAATGATGTCACATTAAATGTTTTTTCTATAGTGCTTGTCACTTTTACTAGGGAGGGAAGTGGAAATAATTTCCAGAGAAACTGGGAATTGTTGCAGGGGATGAAGTGTAAAGGGAAGAATTAAGGAGGCTATCAAACAATGAAGAGTACAAAAATAGAGGTGAGGTAATTAAAAAGTATGTTAGTGGTTCTAAAAGGAAATGTATTTTTTATAGTGAACAGTCAATTTCAAATGTAAAAGTAAAAACACCAAATAAAATTTGGTAACATTTAAGTGCACGTATATCCCTTTATTTCCGTGAAAGTCAGGTAGCTAGATCAGCAAGATAGCCAGCTTGATAAGTGTAACCTGTAATGCAGACCTGATTATATGATCCATGTGTCACAGCCAAGCTTTGAATTTGGCCTTCGTTGATAAGTTTGGCAGGCCTGCCATCTCAGTAGGTGACATTCTCCGTGTGTCACTTGTCCTTTTTATTGAGGTAAAGGGGAAAGGTAGTGTAGCTGTAATGCTTGTTGGTAAGGAGTCTCTCAGGTTCCATTTTCAGTGGATTTATTGTTTTGAAATGTGAGGATATCATCCTTTGAAAAGAACTTCAGCCCAAAGTACAGAAGAATTTAACTGCAAAAGAAAATGCAAATCTGGACGTAGGTGGAGTAAGAAATAAATTCAGAAAAACATTGTGAGGACAGGCAGGAGGAGAAACAATGCAATTAAAAATGTAACACTTGTAGGAGGGGAACTTGCTATGCATTTTCTCATTAAGAGTTTTGCACGTTTTTTGTGAAGTTACAGAGGTATGTAGCATACTATTCTGTTTTTTTTTTTTAATATAGCTGAGCTCCCTAGAAATTATGTAGACTATAAAATGTGAGGAGATCCTAAGCTGCTCTTTGTTTGCTTGTTTTCCTAGTTATTCTCTTGTGTGCATTATCATGAAACAAAAACCTCCTCCTGTCTTTTATTGGATTGCTTTGAACTGTAGTATTATACATCTTGCTTTATATGGATTAAGTTGTATGCAAGGAAAACAGGATAACAATGAGGAAGAAAAAGTAGGAAGAAAAATTATTTCTCTTGCGTATATCTATGTGCATGTATTATGTAAGTATGTGCATAGATAGATTTTGACGGGAATTCTTTGACCATTCTGTTGAACTGAGTGTCTTAGTAATAATGTGTAGGAGTAGAATTTGGGATATTCAATATTGAGAAGTGCATAGTTATTATTTTAGGGGGGAAAATCATAGTTATTGATATCAATACTTCAGTACATTTGTGCTAATTAGTTTTTAGCGTATCTATTTATCTTGCAAAAAAATCTGAAAGGGGAGGAGGGTAGCTTTGAAAATACAGTAAAACACTGAGAACTCAGTAAGCTTATTGTTAGAGCATAGACACTTATACAGTTTTAAAGATAATTTTTTTTTAAAAAAAAAGTTGTTTTATAAAATAGTTTCTTGCACTTTACCTGCTGGCTTTTCAATTTGGTAGATAACATCTGAACTCCAGCAGAGTTTTATAATCCCCACGTGCTTAAATATACTAAATGTTCTTTTTCCATTAAGGTTAATGTTCGTGAAGAAATTGAAGAGTTTTTTCCAAGAATGTGGAAGATAAATCAAGATAAAAGAAGGCTAATGAAAAGTATTAAAGATCAGAAAATTAAAATTGAATGGGGGAAAAAATTGAACAGAAGATTGGTCAGATAGAAGCACTTGAATGTTTTTTTAAGGCTATAATGAATTGTTTGAATTGGGGAAGAATACACGAAGTATGAAAAATGAAAAACTCAATGAAGAATGAAGAAAAGTAGAAAGCAAGAGTGAAGTAGAATTAAAAGAATCTGGAAGAATGAATGGGTCCTAGGTTAAGTAAATGTATGGTTTATGTTCCAGTGTCTGTATGATCAAGTTGTAGATGAATTTGCATGATTACTTAGTTAATAGAGAATTGGTGATCTGGTTCAAGCAGGGACCTATTTGAGGAAAGCATACAATATTAACAGTGGGTTAGCAAAATGAAATTTGTTTTGGAGGGTATTGCCTAACCATTTGTTTTCCAGGAGCAATCAATATAATAGAATTACTGTACTTTAAATGTTAGGAGTTAGGCATTTATACAACCAATACCATTTTTAATACTGTCTTTTTTGTTAGGAGTCTCGCTCCCAGTCAAAATCTCCAGCTGGGAGTCCTGCTCGTGTAAAATCGGAGAGCAGGTCAGGATCTCGCAGTCCATCGAGGGCTTCCAAACATTCTGAATCGCACTCTAGGTCAAGATCAAAATCAAGGTATGTCCAGGAAGTTATTCATGCTGATTCAGTGTTACTGCTTATGCTTGTTCTTTTGGTACATCTATGAGATTTTTTTTTTTTCCCTTTGTTTTAAAAATGATAAACCTTCTGGGGTATATGAACAGGACTGTGTTCATTTGCACATTAGTGGTTATATAGGTGTACAAAGCTGGGGAAAGATTTCATGAGTAGCGAAGCATGGGTATGAATAAGGAAAGTAATATAAATAGAAGTAGTAATACAGAAATCACAACTAAAATTTGTAGGTTTATCTCTTCCAGAAGAGAGAAGAGGGATTGCATCTTGATTCAGATGGGATTACATCTCAGTTCTGTAAAAGCTCATGCTTCTTTCCTCCAAAATCTTTCGTGGGGGAACTCTTGCGTGGACCCCTCCTTTGGGGGGGAGGAGGGGGGGAAGTCAAGTGAGAACTGCAGCAAAGATAGTCTGGATTAGATAAAAAGAGTAAGCTCTGTAACTGTTGGAAAATGCTACTTGGAAGTTCTTCACATTCCTTCATTTGAGTCTTTAAAAACAAAATCTGAAAACTGTGGCTTAAATTAGGCATGGATAGCTTCTTGATTTATGGGCGCTTTAAGATTTAAATTAATTTTTCAATGCTGTACATGTCCTTCTCTATTCTTTCCTGCCCAAGTGTCTCTGTGCAGAGGCAAAGTTTTATAGTTTCCAGTTCTGAGAGAGCTTGCTCAGAGCAGAGAAGGAATGTCTGTCTCTTTTTCTCTAAATATGTCATAAATATTACCTGGCTTACACTACCTATGTTCTCTCTTCCCTTGTACCATCATACTGGTGAAAATAGGGAGAGCTACTGAATCTTTCATTGATCAATGGAGAGAGAAACCAGTATTATGTTGTTCTTCCTCCCCAGTTCTTGGGAGAGAGCAGTAATCCATCTTCTCTGTTTATACACTTTATACCAGGGCAGCCGAAGAAGAGTTACTGTGTTCTGAATTTCCAAAGTTCAGCCAGATAACTGGCTGTTGTTAGGATATAATGCCTGTATGAAATCATGCAACTTTGATTAAATGATGCCTTTTTAAAGCTGAGCTTATCATTGACTAGATGTCTACAGAGAAATGCTCGAGGAGTTACGCAGGGTTTTCTTTGGTCTTAAATAATTTTCAAGCCTAGGTAAGCTTCATTTGTAGATACTGCGGCACTGTAGTGATCTTCTCATTTTTCAGCCAAGACAGTATTTTATAGTGTGGCATGTCTGGTTTCTGTATGATTCTGGGTTAGTTAGAAATGCAGCAAAGCTGATGTAAGTTTAAACTTTTGACTTCCTGAAAACTGTCATGAATATAATCCTTATTGTATGCTAGAAGCACTCTCACGAAGTTAAAAACCATGCTACCAAGCAGGTTATTAGAGATCTCCACAATCTTTAGATATGCAAAGTAGAAGAAACTTAACTATTTTAATTGTAGAGAGCCTCTTAAAAAAAGATTTTTCTCTAGGAAGTGTAAGGCTTACAATTCAATACATTATATGCTTATGGCCTAACTAAAAGCTTTCTCTTTGTTGAAGATCCAGGTCCAGAAGACATTCGCACAGACGTTACACTCGTTCCAGATCCCATTCCCATTCTCATTCCCATAGGAGACGTTCTCGAAGCAGATCGTACACGCCAGAATACCGTCGTCGCAGGAGCCGCAGTCATTCTCCAATGTCCAACAGGAGAAGGCACACTGGCAGCAGAGTATGTGATGTTCATCAGGGCTAAGTATCGACAAAACAATTGCTGCCTACATCAATGTAGTCCAGGTTACCTGCAGGCTGAATTTGGCCTGCTGTCTTGTCACTGGAGGATACGGGAAGTGGGAGCGGGGAAAGGAAGCAATCTCTGTCCTTACAGCTGGGCACTTATTTCTTGGGCCTGCAACTGGCAGAGCAGTTGTAGAAATTCATTGAAAACTGTACCATTGCAAGTCAGTATGTGCAGATGGGGTGACATCTGCTTCCCTCTGCTCTAGAAGTTGAACCCTTCTGATTTTCTTTTTGTTACAGATCCAAGTATATGTACCCTTCGCAAAACTGAGACCTTTTCTGTGCATGCTTGCAACCTGACAGTATTGATGACATTGACTAGAGGAGCCAAAGAATAAAGTTCTCAAGTGTTTATTTGCTTATAATGTACAGCATATTCATAGACTAGAAAAATTTACAGTTATTAAAAGGATCAGTAAGCCTCTCAAAACATAAATGAGAAGTATCTCTGTATGAACAGGAGGGAAGTATAGGTACACCAAACAAGATCTAAGCTACTAATCTTACGTTATTCTGAGAGATTTCTGCCAATGACCTCCCTTATAGTTCAGTTTAGTGCATCAGCTTCTGGTTTGGTTCCACGTCACTTCAGGCTGATCTAAATGAGTGCTGTTACACACAGGTCTGCCTCTTCCTTTGTGAGGGCCAGGATACTTTTCTAATTCTTTTAGTTTTAGTCTGGTTTAGTTTCTCTGAATTTTTTACTAAACCTGTCAAAAGGAGTATAGGATTTTTTGCAGGCTTACCTTGGTGAAGCAACTCACCAGGACCAGATAATACTAATGTGAGGGAGAAGACAAGAGTGTGTGGAAAAGGGCAAGACTATAGCAGTGTTAACGTACAGTGGCTTAAGCTGTTGTGAAGCAACATTCATAGTTAGGCTTTTTGTGGATTGTTGCCAGTGTGTAATCATGATGTAGTAAATATGAATCTAAAGTCTTGAAAAATTGGCAGGAATAACTGAACTTCAAAAGGGTTAGCAGATTTCCTGGTGAAAGATGAATGAATCCACTTTAGTACTTTAGGAAGTATTAGAATATTTTGCTCTGTGAAGAAGTCTTTTTGCCTTGGAAATTACTCTGTGAAACACAAAACTTGTTTTCACAGTAAATTTCACATTAATTCTAAAGATTAGCTCTAGTGGTGTCAAAACAAAACTTGAATCAACCAAATTTGAATGCCCTGAATAGCAAGGTCCTAAAGACACCAGGAAAATTGGTAGCAATTTTGCCATTTCTTACCTTGTAGGGAGAGCTTACATACTGTGTTGATGGGAGGCAGTACAAAAACCTAATATAAAAGCTGTCTTTTAGTCCTCTACAGTCACTTTAGTCCTTCCAGTGGTGATGTGACTGTCACTTGTCACTTAGGGTGCACAGACTGATTCTTGGTACTTCTCTTGCCTCAGAAAAGGTAATAGGGTTTAAGTGTAAAGGGGATGTAAAAAAGGGCAATAGTGATATGTACTGTGTGGAGGGACTTGTCCAAATGATGATTTAAGACAGAGAGATTTCATTAGACTCCATAG
The DNA here is from genome assembly GCA_013397275.1 of Burhinus bistriatus. Classification (NCBI taxonomy): domain Eukaryota; kingdom Metazoa; phylum Chordata; class Aves; order Charadriiformes; family Burhinidae; genus Burhinus; species Burhinus bistriatus. The sequence continues at coordinate 164,786 of VYXH01007504.1, read as the reverse complement.
TTTCACTAATAAAAGTATAGCTATTAATGCCACTGAATTATCAGATAGATTGAAATAGGGAGTAAAAAAGAAACCTAAACCTGTATTAATTAGAACTTTCAAATGACAAACTGCCAGGTTTTGTTGTGCTCTTCAACCATAATGAGGAATTGTAGAGGATACATGTCTTAAAACAAAAGGTTGAACTTTGACAAATGGAAAGAAAGAAACTTCAAATATATTAGTAGTTTGGGCATCTTACTCTCACAATGGATTCCTGAACAAAAGCTCTGAAAAGAACGTGACAGAAGATCTAAACCTGTTCGTTCGTTGAATCAGGCTGCCTTTGAAAGGCAAGCTCTAAGGTATAAATTACTGTTCATCAGTGGCTTTGAAAATCTGAAACTGAAATACAAATTTCAACTGTGTCAACTTCCACTTAGTATTTTAGCAGAAACATTAAATCCCTATGCGTGTTGCTGCCATTTTAAATTGCTGCATGTAGTATAACAGGTGCCAGAAGCTTAGCTGAAAAAAATGTTAATTTTGATCAAAATAATTCTTACGGCGGAATTGGCATTAGATGAACTCTCTGGAATGTAAAGAAACTTTGAACCTAATAGAGAAATTGTACCTTGTACAATTGTACAATTTCATGTTTGACTTCCTTTAGTTGAAGTGAAATGTATTAAGTAGATCTGTGTCCCACATCATGTTGAAGAATCGAGAGTCTTGCTCTAGAAAAGTGAACGCTTTTGGATTACAGTTTTACAGAACTGGCCTGCAGCACTTCTTACTATCTAGATGAAAGAAGCTGGTGATTTTCATCCAGTTTACAAGTGGACAGAAATAAACTTTCAAATGTAAATATTGACTTTCAGTATGGTTGTATAGGAAATGTTGGGGGGGGGGAGTTTTGGTAGAAGCTAAATTTTACAGTTCAGCTGTCTGTGCTTAGGGGCTCAAACACATTTGGTATGTGCAACTGGAGGCAACGTGCACTCCTTAGTACCAGTGGTGACCATGCAGAAAGGCTGAAAGTGGGAGTTGAGGCTAGCTGACCTGTTCTTAGCGCAAACTTGTATGTTCTATCTGCAGCTTGTTGGTGATTCGGGTCTGAAATACCAATAAGATAGGTTCCTGTTGTTCTATAGCTTTTCTGTAATCTGAATGCTTAATTTTTATCAACTGAGTTTTTCACCAACAGGAGAAGTTTGTCTTTTTTCTAAAATAAAAGTCATGAAAGAGTTGCTTTTGAAAATATCTTAGGATTGGAGTGATAACTGTTGAAGTAGTAAGCTTTGTAATAAACTGTGTTTAGTTTTCTTCAGATTAAAATTTTTAGTCATTGATAAATTTTGATATGAGAATGTGTAACTTGTTTTTTATAAACTTAATTGAACATTTGTCTTACCAGGCTAATCCAGATCCTAATACATGTCTTGGAGTGTTTGGTCTCAGTTTGTATACTACTGAGAGAGATTTGCGTGAAGTCTTTTCCCGTTATGGACCTTTGACTGGTGTCAATGTTGTTTATGATCAACGGACTGGACGATCAAGAGGATTTGCTTTTGTTTATTTTGAGAGAATTGATGATTCTAAAGAGGTAAGTTCATGCTTTACTACTTTTAACACATGTGCTCTTTGTGCATTGTCTTCATGAATATCTCGGGGCCGGGGGGGGACGACACACGACACACCAAAAATGTTCTTGAGTGTGTATTTATTAGCAAGTTCTCACAGTGCGATTAATTTAAAATATCTTATTTGAGTAACATGATACTTATGAAACATTTTAGTTCAGTGTTCAGATGCTTGGGCAAATTTTGAGTATGAGCTGTCTGTATTGAATCACTGTGCATTGTGCTTTGATTTTTAGTCTGTTACTTCAAAATGAAAGTAAATCTTTAGACACAGAAACCTCGCAGTATTTTTGAAATATTTTGGAAGTTAACTTTTCAAAGTAGTTTTCTGTATCTATCAAAATTCTGAAGATTCTTTTTAATTTCCTTTTTCTTCTCTAAAAGCATGTCATTGTACATTTGAAAAATAGCGGGTTTTGTCTTGGTCAGTGACTTTGGTAGTTATACAGATAGCTGTTCACAGCTGGACTGAGTTGTTAGTATAATTGATCTATAAGGAAAGCATCAAAGAATATGAACAGCAGCCTGTATTATGGTTCACCGCAGTAAGCAGTACTTTTTTCACCTATATAAGGATACTGTGAGCTTCACTATATTTACTGAAATTTGTAGATGAAATTGCTGTTAAAAGTAAAGACACATCCTTTTTTCAAAAAATAAATTATTTTTTCTTTAAGCCTTCACTGTGGGGTTATCTCTTTTGGATAAATTTCAAGCATCTTGTTTTATGGACTAATAGTCTTGGGCAGATGTTTCAGATTTGCTGTTTGATTCTGTTTACATTAGGTAAGTATATTCATAATGCTTGGATATAACACTTCTCACTTAGCATTGAAGGGAGGGTGACAGCTGTGGAACCTACTATAAGTAGCTGAAAAATGAAAACTGATGCTAGTTGATATTTTAATGAAGAGAAAAAATGCGTAATGGATGCGTTGGTTGAACTACAGTCAGTTCTGATCTTTGATTTCTGGTATGATGTAACAGAGAATCAATTTATGGGAAGAGTAGGGTTTGTAGATGTATATACGTGTGGTTGTTGCAGGTTATAGGGGTAAGTAAAAGGACACAAAACTTCCTTTACTGTCCCTTCTCTGTTTTCCTACTGTCACTTTGACAGGTTGAGAGAGGAGTTAATGGAGTTGGATAGCTGTTTATCTGTCTTTAGTGGCCTACTCTCTTCTAACGTTTAGCTCTTTATTTCTTTGCACTCTGAGTTTGGTGGGATTTTGAAAATGTGACTGTTTTATAAAACATTTAACATACAAAATACTTGCACAGTATTTGTTGTCACATTCATGTGCCAGTCTTCTCTACAACTTCATGTCTTTAGAAGTAGGGGTTTTTCCTAGTTGCCATGGGCGCTGGTCATGCATGACACTGTGCATTTCTTAAAATGTTCCGTGTAAATAGCATGAAGTAATTTGTTTAGTATAAAGCTGTTTTGGCAGATACTACACAACTGGAATGCAAAGGAAAAAAGATGGGATATTACTTGCAGTCAGAAATACGGAAATAAAGATAGCACCTTAAGCAGGAACTTAAATAATGGGGAATGTAATTAAACCCATTTTTTTCCTCCCCAACGGGCTCGTGTGTGAAGAGTGGGGAAAGGATGCAAAACCTTCTAACACTTGGAATTTACATAACCGAAATACTTTGGCAAAGAGGAGAAGAGGAAGACTTGGTTTTGACTTGATTTCATGGGCCTTGAGGATAAATTTGAAGATGGCAATAAGTGGCAGCTAGTGTAGAAAAAGGAGATACATCTGTAGGTGTGTAACTCTGACAGGCCCTGTAGGAGAACACTGAAGGACATGAAGTAATTCTCTGTGTGGAAGATACATCAAATCTGAAAAGCTGAGTATGCATAAAAGCAATGATACTTAAATTACTTTTGTTCTGAGTAAATACCTTTCCTTTTTAAAAAAAAAAAAAATCCCAAAAACAAAGGGGGGAGGGGGAACCCAAACAAAAAACCAACACCATAAGCCTCCGAATAAAGAGAATATAAAACTTTGTATGAGACGTTGAACTAAATTCCAGCCCTCCTAAAGCAGTCATAGATGGATTAAATACGGGTAGAACTCTACAAAAAAAAATGAGGATTTCCATTATCTTCACTGTTGTCCTTCCAAGAAAGGTAACACTGGGAAGCCTCTCAGCTGACATACTCTCAAATACTGTTAATATTAAAATTTTACACCAAATGAATTGTGGGGAATTATGTTTAAACTTCCATAACTTGGTTTAAGATGGGTCAGTATCAGTGTTGTGTGGATTCTGTTGCTGCTGAAATCCCTCAGGATCTTTGTCATTGCTGGGTACCATTCTTACAAATTGGATCAGTTATTGAGTTCGTTAAAATGTTGCTATAAGTCAAGATTCTGAAACCATGGGATGCAATGTTTCTAGCTCTATATGGTGGTTAAGATTAACACTGTGAATTGTCAGCTGGCTCAATATGGTGGAAATCTGTAGACAATGTAAAATAGTGTTTTTTTAAAGGTGATACCTTGCAGTGTCCTAAAAATAACAAAGGGGCAGTAGTAAAGTTTCTTTCTAAGCTGTTTTAGACTTTCAGAACTTCAGATTGGTTATGACACTATAGCAGCCTTGTCATTAGTTGTTTATGATCATCTTGATTATAAAGAAGAGCAGAGATTTAGATTTTGATAACTACTAGGTAGAGCAGCTATCGGAGCATCACAGTAGCTTCAGTCATTCCACCTTAATAGGACTAGGAAAGAAATGTTGGATGCGTGTATCCATTCTAAAGGAGATTGCTTGTGGAATCTCCTCTACTCTGTTTTGAAACTCTGCTGAGATTGAGATGAAACTTTATGGTCTGACAGAAGACTCCTTCACCATCAAGTGTCTTTTATTGCGATGGTCTAGTGTTTGAGATAGCACTTAATTAGATTGTTGTGTTCTGACCCATATTAAAGATGGACATGGACACTGTCTTTAGTTCAAAATGTGATAGTAGACAATAAAAAACAATGAAAAACTTTTGTATTACCTATCTTTTTCTAGAAGAAAGGGTATTCTCTTATGGGTGTAATGGTTTTCATATTTTGTGAAGTTATATTGTTTTCCTTTATTAAAAAAAAATCTGAGTAATATTTGGTATTGCTTTTTTGCCTTGTGTGTTGCCGTTTCTTGTCTTATGTTGGCCACCCTTCTGCTAAGTCTTCAGAACCACATGTGCAACATTATACATAGGGCAAGATCTATCTGTTGAAGACCCGTTTCTCAAGATTAGCAATTTCTCAATATTGGCAATGCTGGCACTGAGCCAGTGTTGTAATAATGGACTTTTGCAATATTTTTGCTGAATTGTAGAGGATATTCACCTGCCCGTCACATTAGGATTTTTTTCCTGTGTTTAGAGGAATACAAACTTTTATGTATTGGGATGAGAAGGGCGGGGCGGGGGGGGGAAGTTTGAGGGGGGAAAGGGACTGATTATCTCAGGGTTAACAATAAATTGAGAGGATTATGAGTAAAAAGTGCTGGCTGTTGTAGGGAGATGATTCTTACTACAGTTACGAGGGATTCCATATGCCACTATCCAGCTTTTTGGTAACACAGAATATGAAGTGTTGGTGGTTGTTAGAACTGAGGCAACTGTGAATGTACTATGTGGCTGTAGCAAGAACTCATCTGCGAAGCATTGGCTACAGCAGCTGTTAGCACTACGGAATTTTCTGTTTTCTAATGCTAGTTATGGTCTTTATAGTTTTGACCATCTATCAGAACCATTTTCACAGAATCACAGGGGTTGGAAGGGACCTCTAGAGATCATCTAGTCCAACCCCCTTGCCAGAGCAGGGTTGCCTAGAGCAGGTTGCACAGGGTGGCGTTTTCTGAAGTAGTGTTCATTAGCACTCAAGACAAACTTTATACAGGCAAACTGAACTATTAACATAATTCAGTTGCCAAAGACTGGAATAATAACAAGGGTTTTTCATTTTAATTTGCAAGGCGTTTAATCTGTGGTGCCAGCTTAGAAGCATCGTTACTGACCAAAACTACTCCCACAGCTTGTTGAAGAAATGTTTTAAGTATTGTTTGTGGTATCAAAAGGGACCCTTGATATAACAGAAAAGAATACAAGAAGGTCTCATGTTTGGAATTACAAGTTACAGACTTCTGGAGAGACTCTGAAATACCATGAAATTGCTAGTACTTGCAGAAACGTATTACGGAATCACGGAATTTTCAGAGTTGGAAGGGACCTCTAGAGATCATCTAGTCTAATTCCCCTGCTGACGCAGGAATGCCTAGAGCATATTACTCAGGACTGCATCCAGGCGGGTCTTGAAAATCTCCAGAAAAGGGGACTCCACAACCTCCCTGGGCAGCCTGTTCCAGTGCTCTGTCACCCTCACCGTAAAAGAAGTTTTTTCTTATGTTTGGATGGAACTTCCTATGTTCCAACTTGTGCCTGTTGCCCCTCGTCCTGTCAGTGGGAACCACTGAAAAGAGTCTGGCTCCATCCTCCTCCAACCCACCCTTTAGATACTTCTAAGCAAGAATAAGTTCTCCCCTCAGCCTTCTCTTCTCCAGGCTGTGATCCTCTAGTTTCAGAACTGCTCATTTTGTCAGACTAACACCTTAACAGATAATAATGTGAAGGAGACTGCTGCACGTTTAAAACGGTAATCTAAGATTGAATTATTACCTTTGCCATTCCCAGTCCTTATTCTCTGTTTTCTGACTGCAAACATACAATGTGTATTCTGGCCTTAGAAAGTGCAACCAAAACTAATAGCACATGTTTATAGGAATCCTGTTTGCTTGCTTGCTTACTGTCATCTTGCAAAAGCCATGCAAGTCTTTAAACAGCGTTCAGATATTTGGAAGAAAATCCAATTTGAAATAAAAATGGACTCTTGACTCTTAAATGCTCCTGAGAGGCTATTGTGTGTCTTACACCCCAATGTAATTTGATTTTCCTCTTCAAAATGTTTCATTTGATGGTCTGGAAAGTACACTTTTCTCTTTTAAACAGTATTTGAGAATGTCTTCTGCATTGTTAGAGTGAATGTGCAATTTTTTCCCATGGCATTTAAATGTTCTTAACACAGCATTCATGCATACCCAAAACCAGCAAGAAAAGCAAACTGAAATTTGTTTTGAATATGCTAATCTTACAAAATTGTAAAATCCAAATTTTTTTTATAAACTCTTTTTAACTTTAAAGAAGACACAAAAATGTCAGTAATTTGAATCACTAATGCTTTTACAGCCTTTGTACAAAATAAATACTGTTGTATTACTTGTTTGAAACCAGTTTTCAAATAGGGTATTTGGTCATATTGCAGCAGTAGTTAGCTAATAATGTCAAATTAAATACTTTGTTTCAAAGACTTGAGATATGCACATTAAGAATGATGTAGATAATTTGAAAACCTCTTTCGAAGGAATTTCAAGTTGCTAATGACCGCATGTGAGTGCTACTATTAATTATTGTTGAATTTGTAGTGGCTTATTGTAGGTTTTGGCTATTCTGCATTTGGGGGATGCAGCCAGAACTGTAAAAGTCTTTGTTGGGTCTGTATATCTTAAAGATTGTTGTTATTTTAAAGTTTTTAGTTGGCAGTTATTGCTGATAGCTGTTGAAAGCTAAGAAAACTAAAGTTTTTAATATTGGGTAGGTCATTAGATGTTGTGACCAGGATGTCTGAGTTTCATGCAGACTAGTAACTATGAACTAATCTTTAGCTACTGAAGCATAACGTATTTGGGACTTCCAAAACAAGTGATAAAGTCTCAAAATTAACAATTAATCTGTCTTGCTGGTATGTTCCTCTTCTCTCTGCTGCTCCCTATGTCAATGAACTCTTCCTCTTAAAGAGGTGTTTGTTCTTTTAACTAAATAAGACATATGTACCAGATGTTCTGGATGTGAGGTGACTTCTTGTCAGCTAAGCTTATTACTCTGCAAGTTGTTGATTGGACGTAACAATGCTGTGAAGCAGAAAATTCCTTACCTTTCAAGACACCTGGCATATTGCTGCATTTCCAGAAAGATTCTTCTCATCATGAAGCAAATTTTTCGGCCAGCTATTTGCAGCCTTCATTTTTAGGTTTGTGCACACATACATTCCTAGGATCCACAGATTTCTCTTCATTTAGATCATCCTTGTGGAACAGGACTTAAAACTCAAAGCAAGGAAACTAAAGCCGACGATCGTGTTTTGTTCACAAAACATCAGTATGTGTTGAAAGACTTGAAATGTGCTTTAGTTCTGGCTTGCATTTAGCTAGATGTAGTTGTATTTTTGTATGGGAACAGAACTCGCTAGGTGGCGACATAATATAGATCTAAACAGCATTATTAAAACACAAACTAAGTGTAGTTAAATAGGTTAGTGATAATTCAGTCACCCAGTTTGGCAACATCACAGTTAGTTAAATCATGTGGGGTTTTGTTTCCACTGCTGTAACTTGTATGTTAATAAGGTTCCTGTTAGAGAGCTGCAAAAAAGTTACATTTCTGAATAGTTTCATGATTTTAAAAAATAAGGAAAAAAAATGCTTTGCTTAGAGGCAGCTTCATGTTTTGAGGGTTGTGTATTGTTCTTCATAGTTTAATAATAGCAGAGTTGTGTTCTTTAACTCAAGATTGTAATAGTGTCTCTTCTCCACACATGAAAAATGAAAATAACGTATATTGGACTAAATGCCGTGCTTAGTGTCACGATTTAAATGGTGTGTACTGGTATTTCAGAGATCCTAGAGCAGCTGATGAAAGGGTAAAAAAAATTTTGCTTTGCGAATTTTAATAGCTTTTAAGTCCAGTATTAACTGTTTGTTAAATTCTTAAGGTTGTGGGTTTGTGTGTTTTTTGTTTGTTTTTTTTTTAAAGTTACTGTTACATGAATATAATTCTCAAAAGTATGCTACGCTCCTTTGAAAAACTATTTTCATGATTTTGAGTTTGTGAAAGGCCATTGCATTGATTCTCAAAGACTAGAGAAGCAGGGGCTAGAACACCCAGTGAGTGCGTGCACGGGCTGCGGGCGGGTCTGAAGGCACAGGCTTCTCAAGCACAGACCCTTATGTGTATCGCTTTAGCGAGCTGCTATTGTGAGAGTGAGTGGGGAGGAAGGTTGTAATTAGGTATCCATGTAGGCTGAACCCGCCATTTTACTAAGCTCTGCTGGGGTAGGTCCTTGTAAGGGAGATGGCAGGAGGCTGGGAGAGCATGAAATGGCAGCCGACTAGCAGTAATCCGGCCATATGCACCCTACAGGAAGCCACTGTTTTGCACAGCTTTTGAATCCGCCCGTCCCCCCTGGGTCAGAGACGGCAGTAGGAAAGATGCGCTTTTTCAGAAAAAGCTGTTTTGACTTTCAGGTTACCTTTCTGATGGGTAGAAGATGAAAGTCTAGGGAAAGTGAGTGTGTTAGTGGTTAGCACCGTGCTCTCTTAAGGAGGGATTGCGTGTCACGTTACTCCAACACCCCAGTGCAGTCCTGTAACACAGCCAGCAAACAGGCCAGGGGACAGAGAGGAGCCATTCGCCACAGTGAGGCACTAGTAACCAGTCTAAATAAAACGAGTTCAGGGCTTGTTTTTCTGAAGGAAAATAATGTGATTTGTACATAGCTTTCCATAGTCACCAGTAGGTTGCAGGTTTCACGTGGGTGTTCCTTGTCTCTCCTGCAGGCAATGGAGCATGCAAACGGTATGGAGCTGGATGGCAGGAGGATTCGGGTGGATTACTCGATCACCAAGAGAGCACATACACCCACCCCAGGCATCTACATGGGCAGGCCAACACAGTAAGGAGTTTACTCATTTCCTGTGATGGGACTAAAATCAATTTAAATTGAATGTTTGGAGTCTGGTTGAAGACATATAGCTACAGATACTTTTTTTTTTTTTTTTAATTTTAGAGTTATGCTAATTGTATTTTATCACAAAGTTATTACTCTAAAGAATGCGTTACTATGGTTCACCTATATTATTAAATTCTACTGTAGCTTATTGAATCCTTATTTATTAAAAAAAAAGTGCTGAAGTAGTTACTTTAAAAAATATGTATCCAAGCACAGTCAGTTAATGCACCCTTAGCTTACTGAAATAATAAGGTGCCCATTTGCCTTCCATTTTGATGGGAATTGGGCTTAAATCCCTGTTGGATTTTCTGGGGTTTCTTGATGGTGTTTTTCTTTAAATGTTTCATTGTTAGACTGTTTCATGGCATAGTCTTAAGTGTCTTGTTTACAAGAACACTTAAAAAACCCCGTTAAATAATTGAAATCAAGATGAAGAGTAGATATCTAAAGTAAATTTTTTTTTTGCTTTTTCTCTAATAGCAGTGGAGGAGGTGGTGGCGGTGGAGCAGGTCGTCGCCGTGACTCGTATTATGATAGGGGGTATGACAGAGGATATGACAGATATGAAGAATATGACTACAGATACAGGTACGTAATTTTTATTTTGTTTCTGTAGAACAGTGGATTTGTTGGAAAAGCTGAAAAGTTAGGTAACAAAAAATGTTACTCAGTTTGTAGCAAGATTCTACATACATGCTTGCTATGTGTTAGAGCCTCATTACATTTACCATTTTGTGGTATTAAAGTAGTCATAATCTTCAATGTTTATGTAATTCAGTTTTACAGTAAGCAGTTGGGAAATGGGTTAATTTTGCTGCCTGAAGGAGGTAGAGCATGTGCCCTGCTGACACCTACGAATCTAGTGGACAGATAGAAAGGGAACTCTTTTTTCCATGCTGTATATAGAACCAGGGACAGCTGACACACAGTGCTGTTTAAGAAGGGGTTATTTGTAGATGGGATTTTTAATGCTTGACATTTCATAACTATCTCACTGTTTTGGAAGTTACCTAATTTCAGAGAATGTTGTTCAACATGAATTGTAGGCATCTGTAAACGTGCTTCATGTGTTTGCAAGGCTGGTGAGAATTTATTAAGTTCTGTGTCTGGGAGTATCTTACAGTTTTAAACAAATCAAATGGAGAAATATAAAAGCATTTGTTAAATAACTGTAAGCTACAGCCAAATAAAGCTGAAATCATTCATGCAGGCCAAGTCTTTCACTGCTAAGGAAATGGTTCCGTTCTGTAGAAGTGATGTGAATAAGGCTTCTTTCATAATGGATGTTGTTTGGTTTCTTTTTTAATTTCCTTTAAAGGAGACGATCACCATCGCCTTACTATAGTCGATACCGATCACGATCAAGATCCCGTTCCTATAGTCCAAGTAAGTAAATACAAGTGAATAAATAGAATCTAGCTGGCTTAAACCTTTTTGTTACTAGTACTAATTGATCAATGGAAATTCTGAATGTGAAAGCAAAAAAATCTGGGCACATTAAATCTGAGTTGCTCTATGTACAGTTAGTTTATAGTAATCATGTTGTCTTTTTTTTTTTTTCCCCAGGGCGCTACTGAAGATCAGAGGAGTTACAGTTGAGGACGTGATTTTTAAATACAAAGTTCAGATCTTAGCTTCCCTACTGCTTTCCTTCCCTTCCTTGTCCTCCATCCAGCTCTTTTACAAATCTTTGGTTCATTTAGAATACACATATTTTCAGTTGAAGTATTCCTGTTTTCCATCCCTCCTTATTGTAATACTCTTAAATATTGTAATTGTTGTAGTTTTTGTGTAGTAAAACATCCTAAGTAAAATGACATAGAGAACCCAAAGTGCTGATACATTTTGGAAGTCATTCCTATTTTGTTTTTAAAACAATTGGACTCCTGACTAATCAGAAGAGAGGATTGATATTTTTAAAGCTTGCATGTCATATGTAATATACACACTCAAATACTTTAATATAAACCTACATTTCCAAGTAGCTCGTTAATCTTTCTGTTAAAATGTTTACCTATACTTTGATAAACAAGTAACAACTTTGAGCCTTTTCTGTAATGACAAATTTACTTAGTCATGAACCAGAGGAATTTTTTNNNNTTTTTTTTATAGATGAACCAGGGAATTTTTTTTTTTTTTTTTTTTTGGTCAGGTAGTTGCTTTGAGTGTTAGACTATTTGAGCTAAAGCAAAATTTGGTATTTGACTGACTGGGGAAAATAGATCCTTATACACTCATAATTAAGGCTGTGCTTTATAGATAAAGTTTCTGGACTGCTACACAGTGGATAACATTTGAAGATAGAACTGTAAAAACAGTGGGGGTTTTATTGTATTTGGTTGAGTATTTCCCCTTAATTGATGCAGGACAAAAAATATTTATTGAACGTAGCGGTTATATAATTTGCTGTTCGTTTAAACAAGAACAAAACCCACCAACTTTTTGGTATTGCAATAATGATTAAACAAGTTTTGTTTCCAGTCCTCTTTGGAGTTTTGAAAGTATGGATGGAAAAACCTACAACTATATGTAAACCTTTTTTCCCCTCAATAAAAGTTAATTCCACTGAGAAGTGGTTTCTTGTCTTTTGTTCTGCTTTTCATGTCAACTTGGAATATAGGTTAAATAAAACTTGATATTGCTGTATGGATAATGAAGTGAGCATTTATCTGTCTGCTCAGGAGCCTTGTCTTCCTTGAGAATCGGCATACGTTTATACGGGATGGCTAAGCGGAGTGGGTAGTCCAGCTTTCTCTTGTGCCATCATTGGCACTTGCTGGAGCTGTGGTGGGGTGGCTTAAGGAGAGAAACACTGTTGACTTTGTTTAGTTTTCTGGCAAGTTTGGCCTCTGAAACAACTCACCATGTGGCTGGTTGAATGTCCATGTTGGCACAGCAAAAGGAATTGGACTAAAAAGCCCTCACAGCAAAAACCATTTCATCCTGATTGTCAGGGAATACCACCAAAGGAGTTTGTCATAATTTTAAGAGGCTATGCCTATGAAGCATAATTTTGTTAACTATTTCTGAATGTCAGTGCCAAGAACTATTTACAAATAATTAAAAGAAACGCAAAACCATCCAACTCTTTCAAGGCTTGATAAGATATGCCAGGAGAAACTGGTGACAAAACAAGTTTTAACTTAGTGGTTATTACTCAGTACTTTTTATCCATTATGTTTCATCCATAAATTGTAGTTGAAAACTCTTAGTAAAATGAAAGCAAAGGACCTGGAATGCTGAAGTTCAACAAATAACCTTCCAGCTCTGATTTTACTGGTGATCCAGACAGATTAGGAAGCGTTAAGAAAATTGTTCTCTGTAAACAGAAATGCTGAAGTCCAGTCATGGAGAGCTGTGGGTCATTTTAATTTTTATTTTGTTCTGTTAAAATAAAAGGGTGTAGTGTGCAGAAATAGTGAGGCAGCGGGATGCAAAAGCATGGGAAATAGCTGCAGGGCTGGTCAGGGGAGGCCTTCAGGCGCAGGGAATTACGGTAATAGGAAGCAAGACAGGTGGCTGCTTCTTGCCAGGTTATGGCGTTTGTGGCCTGTAATTGTCAAGGGTTGAGAAGTTGTTACTAGTCAGCTGGAGAGCAGTAGTTCCAACAGATCTGTTGCCTGGAAGCCGAAGCCAGAAAGGAGTGTCTCAATCCTTGGCATGGAGATTGTTTCTTCCAACAGTTAGACCTAACAACCTAATGATCGTATTTGTGATGAGTCCATATAAAGTTGTAAGTGGCAACAGTGTTGTATTACCTGGTGCGCTTTGTGCCTCATGGTGACAGATGGGATATAGTCCATTTGAAGAGCAGGTGAAAGTGGTAATTCTTACCATATTGGGCGTACTTGTACACATATGTAATGTATGAACAATTGTTAGAATTAAATGACCATTTCTAAAACTCCCTGAAATTGGAAGGTTAATTTGTAGCTGTTTCTTCATTCATGGTTTGGGGTTTGGTGGTTGGTTTGGGGTGGGGTGGGTTTTTTTTGTAGTAGTGGGGTTTTTTTTAAATTAGGTCAGTTGGGCAGAGGTCTCCGTGTTAGCAGTTTTCTGTAACTTCTGTGGCTTCCGTTCTGCCCAAGGATGGGAGCCTCATCTCTGCTTTATTACGAATGGATTTAGGAACAGCATTTAGATAAACTCCTGATTCTGTTTATCAAAGAAAATAGCCTGGGTAGCTCCTATACTGTGTCTCTAAACACAGCTAGTTAAACAGATGCGTAATTTCTCTAGTCATTTTGATATTTTCTTTAGTTCTAGGTAAGGGATTATAAGCATAGTCAGAACTCTGATCATATGCTAAAGTTTTGCAACAAAGTAGAAATAAATCAACCTAAGTAACAAAACAATGTTACTTTGTGCAAGTACACAATTAAGCTTAAGTTCACAATTGAATTGCAGGGAATATTTAAATACTGGCTTTAGACAAACCTGGCAGTTCGTTTAGGGTTTTGTGTAGCCTCGATCCTAGGCTTGGGATATAGAATGCAAGATAATACTTGCTCTTAAACATACTGTGTTCCCAAATGCTTCAGAGAAGTGGCCACAAGAAATTCACAACAGCTGCTACGCAGGCTGAGACTTTCTGTAATGGAAAATTTGCACCCCATGACAACACTTAAGAGTCGTCCGTACTGGTTTACATGTTGGGTCAAAATAACTTCTGAGTGTGTGTGTGTGCGTGTGTATAAAGATGACGTGCATAAGGTGAAGTTTATTAAGGCTCATCATTTGTCATTGGTCCTATATAACTATACTTCAAAGCTGTAATGACACCAAGCCTTCAGTCTTGCAGTACTTACCAAAGCGTTTGACTGTGGTGCTGCGTGATGTGGAAGAGGTGTGACCCAGTCAGCTGAAGGATGCTTTTTGGAAAAGCACCTTCTGTTGCGTGGCTTCGCAAAGGAAGAAGTTGGGCATACTGACACCACCGCCGCCCCTCACTGTGGGTCTACTCTGTTCAGCTGCTGCCGTCCTCTAGAGCTAATGTCAATTCTCTGGACCAGAGAAGGAAAACAATCTGGGATAAACATTTTCTATTGCTTTCCTCCAAAAGCAACTTTTTTTTGGTTTGGCAAATAATGGGAACAAATTTTCCTCATGCGCACAGTCAGCACTCTTGTCTTAAACAGCAGTGTAAAGAAGAACACAAAATGTAGATTCAAGCCACACCATCTGCAGTACCTGTAGACATCATTTCTTGCTTTGCTTGCATTTTACTTCTGCATAAAGTATTTCAGGTGGGGCTACCTCTGTCTACAGACAGGTAAGGACTGTTAGGTTCAGCAGGGGACTGTTTTTCTGTATCTCATAACAAAGCTGTAAATACACTTTGATCAAGTTTAGATGAAAAGCAGAGTTTCCCCTTAAATAAGTCAGTAGTATGTCCAGATGGTGCAAAAAATACCATCATCACACTTCTTCAGTTTGGGTTAAACTTGTTGTTGAACTGGAACAAATAAGCCTTAGTACTTTTCCTTCTACTGCTTTAGATACACGAGATCAAACATTCATTAAAAAAATTGGCAGATACACTAGTGGCCTAGAACAGGCTATGAGCCATTGAAGCGGGGCTGTTGTTGAATTTTGTGAGGAAGTGAGAGACCACCTTACACAGAATGATTTCTTAACCCTTGTGGTAGCAACTGAAGGTTATGTCTTTGGTATCTGATAGCAGGTATCTTTCACATTCAAATTAACAACCAAATTTATTTGGCAAAACATTAAAGATTATCTTTGTTATAAGATCTGCAAGCCTTTCTTTAAATTAGTTCTTGAAGAACAAGCAGATATGGTGGAAATAAGTTTCCCACTGTGAAAAAGGCTAATGGTGCTTCCTGTATTAAGACTACTTTTTGAACTCAAAAAGTAGTTATTTCTCTGTTGTCCTCTTTTTTAAAAGAGTAATTTTTAGTTTTGTTTTGGTGGAGCTTTCCAACTGAAGGTGTCAGATACATTAGGGATCAAGAATGGAGAATTGTGGTCTCCAAGAACCAATGTTGATATAACTGGTCCACCAGCCTGATCTGTGATTCCACCCTCATACTCCTCCCAGTACTGCGTTAGGACCAGGACGCATATTCTCTGCACAGCATCTCAAATTCAGTAATTTGTGATCTGCCAAAACTTCCAGGCTGAATTTTCTCATGTCAGTACACGGAGTATAGCATCAGCAGTAAGCAGCACAGGCACAAGATAACCTTCCAAGATGCTTCAGTATCTTTGTCTTTCAAGATTCAGCCCAAAGGAAAGTACTGACAGAGAACTCCTTAAGTTGCATACAGATGTATCGCAGGGTCTTTATATTTGCTTTAAATGTGAGAAAAGAGAAAAAAAAAAACAACAAAAAAACCCCACCACTGCAAAAATCCAAAACAAAACACACATATAAACTCATTGGGGTAGAGCAATGGACCAGCGCTGTGTAGAAACTGGTCTTGCAAGTCTCTAGATGGAGGAATCATGGGCTGTTTGGACCCCTGTTTTTCACTGCTCCATTTTTGCTCCTGTTCTCAGCATGATGATAACTAGCCAGTCTTTTACTGGTTTGGTTCGTGGATCCAAGGTTATGAGAGATGTTTATTTACAGTACTTCTTCAATAACTGTAAGCTGGCCCTCTCCGTCTCATGGTAGAAACCTTGTAAACTCATGGAGATGAAGACAACCTGAAGGATGGCTGAAGGTAACTGATGTTTATTAGGCTTTAATAATGCGCAGTGGCTCCGCTACCTTTTATAGGTTGTGTGGAAGCAGCCACCTAACTCTCGCAGCAGTGCAGGAAAGAAGAACCACTGAATGTTGATTACTAAATTACTGTTGATGATAGGTGATTCCACTACACTGGCAGCGCACGCAGATCTTTCCAAATACTGTCTGGTATCTCATCTCACAACAAACACATGAAGTGCCTTCGTCGGGCAACATTCAACTGGTTGGTGTCTCTCATGTGCACTGCTGGGATGTTTTGGCATGATCTGGACTGTGGCAGGGTGGCAACAGAATGGAGGGCTTTGTCAGCAGCTGCTCTCTCCTGCTTGTCAACTTTCACAGTCTGGTGTGCTTTCCTAATGCTTCTATTTCTCTTCTGCTCTTTGCTCTAGATGTCAAGTTTTTCCCTTTCTCCAGGCTGCTGGATTCCGTGGAGGACTGGGCAGAGAGGAGCAACATCTAGAGAACAGAAAGGTGATCTGTTTCACACTGAAAAATCCCAGAAGCCAAATCCCGTGGTTACTTTGTGGGCTAATTCCTCCTGGTTGAGGATCATCTCTTCCATAAGGAACTGCCAATCTGGATTTCTAGGTTGTGGCTTTAACAATATTGTGTAGTAAATGCTCAGAAGCTGGTCTCTTAAAAAATAAACAAACAACAACAAACAAAAAACAAATAAACCCCAACCATAAACCCCCAAACCCCCAAGGTTTTAACAGTGCATCAAATACATCTTCAGTGTGACTGAATTATTTGTGTAATTCCACAGGGCATGAACACCTCTAACAGTTTTTCTTCATTCAGAGCAATTAATTCACTTTAGAGGAAGGTTAATTACAGGTATTTAAGCTTCCCATTAGCAGAACACTGACTTCCCCAGACTGCCCCTAGCCTGGTGTGGAGTTGCTGCTCGGCACCCTTTGCTCTCATGGGCTTTCTTCTCCCTACACTGCACAGGGATAGTGCACCAAATTCTCTGTTCTCCGCAGCCAGAAGAGAGAGGAAAAAAAAGCAGAGAAAACAGGTCCTAACCTACATTTCACTTTCCAAAGCCTTTCCTCCTCATGTATCGGTGGATGCCTGAACAGTGAAGATGCCAGCCTTGTCCCCATGGACCATGTCCCAAGGAACATCTAGCAGGCCTGCTGTCTCTTTAGAGCAGGTAAGAAAGTTATTTGCCAAGCTGAAGACAAGCTTCTTGCTTGTGTCGAGGTGTCCTTCATAAGTTTACAGCAAATATAAGTAATAATTAAAGTGGCTGATGCCAACACTGCTTGAGCAGCGATGGCAGCACAAGTAACAGCGGCTGTCGCTGCGCGGCTGCGGTGGCCCTGGCCCTCCTCCAGCGTGGCTGGCTCTCCCAGGGAGTGTGTGATACCACCACATTAGCTGCTAGGGCTCAAGGGAAAAGGTAGCAAGAGCAAAGGTTCTCTAAAAAACAAAAATCTAGTGCTGGGCTCAGGCTCTCAGTGGAACGTAAAGCGTGGGGATTTTTTTCTTCCTTTAAAATCCTTTCGAAGGATTTTAACATCCTTTCAAAGTCTAGATTTCCAGGCAGTCTTATATACAGTGTGTTTAATTTCCATCTACTGGAGGCTAGAATGGAACCCCTGCAGCAACTCATCTGAGGATTTCATAGGAAGGAACAAGAACAATAAGTCTTCAAAATATAAAAAGACAAAACCTTATGGGAGTTAACAACTGGTCTAGTTATTGATGTATCTGAGAGTATTCCCCGGAAAGGAAAGTTCATGCTGGGATAAAGTGACGTGTGGAAATGTAGGAGGTCTGATCCACCTGATGTGTGGAACTGTAGGAGGTCTGGATTCTGTTCCTACCTCCGCCTGTGTGGGTAACCTTGGACAGAATATTTAATCTCAGTTTTCCATGTATGAAGATGAGGTTAATAAATACTATTCTTCCATCACATTTTTTATTTGGTCTGTTCCAGCTTTGGAAGACAGTGGGCGATTTGTGAGAGGATCTGTGAACATGATTAAACAACTTTATATAAATCTATGAATAAGTTTATAAAGTCTGTACCGCTACTGGCAGATGCAGAGCATATAAGAGGAGCCACACGTGCACAGGGATATCCTTAAGGACTGGTCTATCTGGTTCCAAGCAGACGTTGCAGGAGAGGACGTGTTTTCAGAGTCCAGTTCTGGAACTAAAACACCAAGCAGTTTCATCATCTGCATCCACATGAGGAAGAAGGAACAGACAGCTTGCTTCAGCCCGGGGAAAGAGCTGAGCCCCATTTCTCAGCCCATGCTTATCCCACCCCACCCCCGTGCTGGTGGGGAGGGTCCCTCCTTGCTGAGCACCCGTGCAGTGCCTGCAAGCCACACATTGCAGAGCGGTTGGAAACGCGTGATCAAACGCCAACACTTTTTAAAAATATTACAGAATCCGTGTTTTAATATTCCCTTAAACTTCCGGGGTTTAGTGCGTCTTTGATCGTACCACGCAGTTAGTCAAGCTCTCCAAAGCCGGAGAAACCTGGGATCGTTGCTACAGAAATCAGGGTCACACGGGACAGTGGTTACCCCTGGGTTAATCAAAAAGCAGTCGTACAGCCCAGTCCAGAGGCTGACCATACAGCCTATCCCGCAAACCTCCCACTGATAGCACCCGCAGGTGGGCTCAGGTTTGCTTTCCCCCTGCTAACAGCCCAACTCAGCTGCCCCCGGCCGAGCGGGGCTCACTGGGCTGCAGCCGTCCCTCCCTCCCAAACTGAGGGGCTGCTGTGGGCAAGACCTGGGGGCTCCTCTCCTCTGCAGCCCTGGGAAAGACAAAACGCTCATTTCTCTGCTCCCTCAGCCAAAACCAGGGCTCCAGCATTTCTAAGCTTGAAGCCCTCACGCAGCTGAGCACCGAGAGACGCCCACTGGGAGCACCCCGGGGACCCCCACCCTCCACCTGCCGCTGGCAGGGGAAGGGGGGAGCGAGAACTGCAGCCCTGGGCCCACCGGGGGCTCAGCAGCTCCTTCCCCTGCTCTGGAGCAGCTCCCAACCCACCGACCCGGAGTGCTGCGAGCCCAGCTGCTCCAGCTGGCTGCCTGGGCAGGTAGAACTGGGAGTAACTGGTATCATGTTTGGGTTGTGGGGAGGGGAAGTGTTTAGAAAGCTTGAATTGTGGCTGTTGTATTCTGTTGTTCGAGTCCTGTGGGAAGAAGTTGCTACTTGTGCTCCTGATTTTTATTTCTTTTTAAATGGCCGGTGGAGTCCAGAGATGAATGAATAAAGAAAGGAGTTTGTTCCTCCTGAGGGTCCCCGGTGCCCACCTCTGACATGGGAGCACAGAGGAAAAGCCACCCCAGCACCTGTGCCTGCTTCTGTCCCTTTCCAGCCAGCCCCCTTCCCTCCAGGCTTAACCCCCGCCTTGCCACACACCACCTATCCACGCCTTCCAGTCTGCTACCTTTTTTTTTTCTTTTCAGATTGAGAAAGAGATTTCTGTATTGCACCATGAGGAAGAGTCAGCGGAGCCTTCATCTGAGGCACGGCCGCGCTGCAGCACGGTGCTGGTGGCCAGTCTGCATGGCAGGCGAGCTTGGGGGGCTCGGACCCCACACCCAGGCACCCCACACCCAGGCTGTGCTGCCAGCCCCTCTGGGCTGTGGCCAGCTGAAAGGCCAAGTGATGATTTGGCACGTACTATGTCTACCTCCGGATGAGCAAGGAATAAACATGGTGTCACTGGCTCTCCGTGCCCGTGTGCATCTCAGCTGTCTCCAAAAGCAGAAAAGCAAGGGTTTTCCCTCAGAGCCCGGGACGGTGATGGTCAAACCCCGTTCAGAGAGGACAGGTGAAATCCTGAGCCCTGGTCAGGGGAAGAGACGAGAAGGGTGAAAACAAGAGGCTGACACCCAACTAGGATGTATCAGAACTTCAAACCGGAAAAACTTTGGATGAAGTCATTCCACTTGAGTTCCCAAACTGCAGAAATAAACAACTTCTCTGGTCAAGAGTAGATTTCCAGCTACTCACGGAGAGGAAATCTTCATCACCTGTGGGAACAGCACGAGAAGGGATGCAAAGGGTAGCAACCACCTGTTTCTTCATCTTTTTCTTTGGGGCTGTTGCAAGTCTTCTTTGACTAAGAATATCATTAATCAATCAATTAACTAATGGAGGCGGGTAGTTGGGAAATTGCTAGACCTATGAAGTACATGCCTGTTTTTTAAATGAACTCCCCACAGCGGGCAGGTCCTTGCTTAATTATTTCCTCTTTTACCTTCTTAAAAATATTTTTCCACTGTGGGCATTGTACAGTTCTCCCCTGTTATGGTCCTTGCCGTTGCCACTAGTGTCCCACTTTCTGGGGTATTGTGAGTTGTGAAGGAAACAGGAAAGTGTGTGAAGCATCTTTAATGCACAGGAGTAGTAAGTAAGCAAAAATAATGAAAATTAAGTAAATAATAGGGTTGGGGTATCCAGGGCAGGGGAAGTGTGGGAGAACCAGCTAAATGGAGACTTAGCTAAAGTTTGCTGCAAAATGGGCAGGTCAAAACTTATCTAAAAGCAAAAGCTTTGTTTTCTACCCATGCACCTATCCCTCTGCGAGGGGTCCTGAGCCCAAACGCCGTGGAAGAACAAGGAGAAGAGCTGATGTGTTTGCGCTAACCTGCCTCAGAGCATGGGGATTCCTGTGCAGAAACGTACCTTTGGGGAGGTGGAGAGCATTAACATCAGCTTTGGAGCTTAGCAGGGAAAGAAAGCAAACATGACAGAAGGTATTTTAATGAGATGGGCACCACAGAGATCTAGAGGAGGCAGATCTTCACAGGCATCCTTCAGGCATGGTCACGGAGAAGACTCGCAGTAAGGCTAGATATGAGGGGGAGGTTAATGACAGACAAATAGGGACTGTCATGTCCTGCTCTTAGTGACGCATGTCATTCAAACACATTTCTTATTGCTCCACTGTGAAATGAGGAGCAAACCAGTGGCTCCTCTCCCCTACCCTGTGGTCAGAAACCCGCTGACGGTCTGTAGCAATGAGGACTCATCCTTCCAGGCAGGAGACAGCAAGAGTGAGTGAGCAAGCATGGCTGTGATTTGAGTTACTGCCCAGCACTCCCTGTGACACCGGGCTCAAGACGCAGCTTTTCCCTTCCACGTAGGACCAAACTCTGCTCCAGCCTGGACTCAACCTCTCTGATCTTTTTTAAAAGGCGTCTTGGCTTTTTCTCGACTGGAATGTCTGTTGATAGCTGTCCTCCAAGGAAATGTCAATGGTGACTCCCTTTCTCCCAGAATAGGTGCGGTTTCTGTAAATCCCCGTGACAACTGTTGGTCTGCTGAAACAGAGGGGCTGTGAAGAGAAAGGAGGAGGAGAAGGAAGATGGGAGCAGGAACATATCCCACCACTCACTTCCTGGAAACAACTGCAGCTTTTTCTGGCTCACTAGAGCGATAGACTGGGAAGCGTGGCAAAGCAGAGTGTAGTATTTATTTACGTTCCTATTTTTAAACAAAACTGGTGAGGTTCAGCCATCCTCATTGGAATTGGGTTTTTTTTATATAAAGTGTAGTAACCCTCCACATGACAACACTCGGTTCCAAGTCCACATTGCCTGGAGTAATCACTCTTAAGAGAGTCATCTCCCCTCTGCTTGTCCCTCCCCTGCCCTGAAAAAAGCACTGAACAGTATTTTTAAACAGCGAGCTTCCAAGGTGTCATAGGTGTCACCCTCTAAAAAAGCAGTCCAAATGACCAAATATCCCCTTTGAGACAGTGTCATTCTGTCTCTCCATGCAGACAGTCTGTGTTACTCTGAGGATGAGCCGGGCTGGGTTAGCAAAGGATGAGTAGAACAGGTCTGATGGCTTCCCACCTCTGCACTTTGTCTCCTGATTGAGACACTGTTTTGCTCCGTGGCTTCTGCAGCCCGGTCAGCCACTGCGTTACATGATGTTAAGCAAAACTGCTGACGCTCCAAGCACTTAAGGTATCCCCTTTGTAAGGTATGTATTTTTACATGAATAAAACCCATTCCCTATGTTAATTTTTTTGGCAGAAGGACGAAGAAGTGAAGTGTCTCAGGAGTGCTCTGCATGGTGTTGGAGTGCTGTGAAGGTGCCGTTGCTACCTTCACAAGTTTGGAAACATACTTGTTGCTTGCAGGTAGTTTGAGTACAGGAGTTCCTCTTGAGCAACATCACGGCAAAGTTTGCACACCCTTTTACAGGAACAGTGTCGTTCCAGCAGTGTAACTGGGATGGCTTATGAGCACAAAGTTACTCAGGTGTTTGATGACAGGAAAATTATGCGTATCACGAGGACAATATCAAAAGCCTCTCCAGCTTCTGTAAGAGCTTATTGCCTTTTGGGGATTGGTCTGGGTGAATTTTCCTGCAACACTTTCTGTTTTCTTACCCCTTCTCCCCTTGTCCTGTAAAGCACACAGAGGGAGGGTGCTCAGGGAAAGTGTCCCTGAAAGTGCTGCAGATAGCTCGTGCCTCCTGCTCTGCCGGGCTCCCTGTTCACCTGGGACAGACCTACAGCCATCACCCTCCAATGCCTGTTGTGTGTATCACAGCGATCCCTGTCCCACTCAGGAGGAGCATCTGGCTTCTGCCCCCTGCCCTCCCAGCTCCTCCAGTCGCACAGTGCCGAGGAGGGAGAGGCACTCCCTGCCAGCACGAGCTGGTGAGCCACCTCCACATGTCACCCCAAGAAGAACATGAGCTACAGGTGACAAAACGATGGCTGTCTCCAGCAAAGTCTGTGCCCCAAAGATGAAACCCACTCCCTTCTACAGCTTCTGGAGGTAAAATGTAACTCCTGGCTGCTGCTTCCATGGCAGCACAGCGCACGGGGAAGCTTAGCAAAACTGAGGGAGAGGGCTGTTACTGTCTCTGGTTGAACCAAGAGCAGTTGTTGATGGATCCAGCTCTGGGCTTCACCACCCACCTACCCCACCGGGACTGGTGAAATGGATATGGGGACGTAACCAGGGTCTAAAAGCAGCGTCTCTGCTCAGCTCCCGCTGAGCCTGGAGAGCGGCAGGGAGGATTTCCACTCGAATACCTACCCAAATAGTTAAAATCCTCCTCTGCGGCATGTGGAAATATAAACCTTCATTTTCCCGCCTGTTAAAGCCACCTGCTGTTGTCTCCTCCTGTTTTCTACTTTTAGCTCATTAGTTCCACTGCGACTACACTGTGCTGTCTCGCTGCCTTTTACCGAAGGCACGTCGGGGGCAACTAAATGCATCTGAGCAGCTGTTTGACCCGTTTGCTGCTGAAAAACAGCACAGACCAGCGTCGGGTCCCTGCTGAATAACAGCCCCAGGGATGAAGCATCCCCAAAACTCTGATGGCTCCAAATGCTGCCAGGGTCTTTTTTTCACAGTCTCCTCTCTAACTTCTTCTGGGTGAGAAAGATGAGCCTCCGTGGCTACAGTGATAATTTTATAAGCTGGCTTCTTAAATATCATCATGACAACTGCACATTAAAGGATGCTGCCAGCTTACTTTTTTGACTGTGATATCCATGCAAAAACTTCCTATAATCTTCTACTAATCATGAGGAATGCGAGTGGGACTCTGAAGAGCTACCCAAGAATTTCCAAAATTTCACCAGGTGCATTAGATCAGGCTTAACTGGGGAAGGCTCATCTTTGATTCTCTTCCTTTGCTGGGAAAGTAGTCTTCCTCTCTAACAAGAAAGAGCATGAAACTAAATCAGTACCGCCTTTATACTCAGAATACAGCTCCTCCTTGACAAAGATGGAAGACAAAAAGTGTCATGTAGAAGGGATAGAATTAGACAGGCAGGATTTGCTGGTCGTCTGGGTGTGTGGCAAAAGCTGAACAGCATTCACGAGCTTCAGCAACGGGAAGAAAAGCGAATGCACCGGAAGAGAAGAGAGAAAGGGGGTGTAAGGAAAGAATTTCTCGTTGCTTTGCTAAACCATATTAGAACACAGGTAGGAAGAGGGGAAAACAAGCTGCAGGGCTGAAGACAGCAGTGCAAACTGGAAAGTTCAGGAGTAGCTCAGGAAGTTACTGAAGAAGCAGGAAGGAGAAAGGAAAGGAAAGGTATGCGGGGGATGCAGGGAACAGAAGAATCTGGATAGCAACAGTTTGTGGAGAGAGGAAATTTTTGGAAACACCAGGGGATGATCACACTGTGGTGAGAGCAGGCAGCTGCGGAAATTATGTGACCCCTGTCTATGGAAGAGAGTGGGACTGAGCTGGATGAAGATGTAGAAGATGTTATGCTTGTCCAAGAACTCACCTCTGGCAGTGGATGACGCTACCTGGACCTTTCTGCTTGATCACAGCATTTCCCACAGCCAGCGTCCCTGTCTGCCAAGCCCTCTCAGTGTCCCCTCATCTCTCTGCAGCACTGAGAACCAAGTCACTTCCTTGCCTCCAGCTACAGTGAAGTTTCTTATTACAGAAAGTTGTTTTGTGATGAATCCATTTGTATGGTATTTTGCTGGGTACAAACTATTAACATTTGAATCAATAACCATGGAACTTGTAAATTTCAAAACAGCAGAGAGATTTGCAGAGAGGAGAAGGTGATGTTTACAGCCCTAAAGGGTTAGCGATAATAAAGAAGCAAATCTTCTGTTTCAGAGAGAGCTCCAGAAATAGTCTTACTTTTCTTCTTGCAACCAATACATTGTCTTTCTTCTGGAGTCAGACGACTCTTTAGTTACTGAGTGAACAGTATGGATTTTTCACTACTGCCCTCCTTTTTTTCCTTTCCTTTATGCTGGCATGAATTCGCTCTTCCTGTCAGACATCGGTTACTGCAAACCCACAAAGATCTCATCTGCTTTTAACTTCCTCCTCTCGGCTCAGGGTCTGCACTGCTTCTTCTCCAGCATAATGCCAATTTCTTGCCAGAAACCAGCTCTGCTGTAGCTAACGTCTGCCTAAGCTTGAGAGCACGTTGACCCCATCTTTTCCGTCGGCGGCAGCTCCCTGAGCCCACAGCTGCTCCACCCAAACCTCTGGTGAGACGTTACCACCACTGGAGTCCTACTCACAGGAGATCAGTCATCAAAACAGAGCTGTAAAATACCTGAGTGCTGTTTTTGAAGAACAATCCCCTGAAGGGACTGCTCAGTTGAACCGGTCTTTCACTGCCTTTCGTGCTGCTGCTTCTCTGCCCCCTCCAAAACCCGATTTGAACACACGAGGTTTCCCTAGAGCAGCAGTAAGGCTCCCGCAAACCCTGACTTTCACCAAATCTTTTCTCGGAGGTAAGTAAGTGGGAGCCCTGCAAAGGAGGAGACCTATAGAGGCACAAGGAGTGCTTTTCCCCATAGTTCATTGCCTAAAGCACAATTGTATTTGTGCTGATGGGAGCAAGTGTTGCACCAGCTACTGTGCAGGGAAGACTAAATCCGGGGTGCAGGTAGAAGGCAGCGCCCTTCACAGGGGTCCGCAGGCATGAATCGTCTCTAGAAAGCCTGATAAAAGACTTCACTTTCTCACTTCAGCCTTCTGACATGGATCAGGATGGCGATAGGGTAGACCTCCTGCCACAGGACATGGGTACCGATGCACAACAGGACTAAAATAAACTCTCCTTAAGGAGCAGAGGGATGGAGGCACAAAATACTGTTCAGTAAAGAGGAGAGGGGAGGGAGGCAGGTAGAGAGAACGAGAGACAGGGGATAACAGCCGGGGAAAGAAAACTGGGTGGGAGCTTAAGGTCCGTAGTTGGAAAGGGAAGCAGGGTGGAAAAACCAGATGAAACAGGAACGACATAACTGTGAGTCGGGCAAAGGAGAGTAGAGACTAGTTATGAAAGTAAGCAGCACCGGAGGTTTGTCATGCTTTTTCTGTGTAAATACACATCAAACTTTGCGACTAGCCACCTGTGTTGAACAGCAAGGATGCTGTTGCCCTGAAAACATGAATGTGAAGGTGTCAGGGAGGATAGGACTCCATTTTATGAAAAAAAGAGATGCCGAACGGATCTGCAGTGACTGTGACAGTACCTTGGGTGTGTTGAATCCAGCCTGTTTGTGGGCTACAGCTCCCACAAGGTGACTTGCTCTCTGGTTTAGTGCTTGCTACCCTTTTCCCTTTGGCTTTTGCTGGAGGAAAAGGAAAGAGTCTGAAAATCATTGCCTAGGACATCAGTCTTTCTAAGATCAGATTTACCTATAGCACTTGGGAAGGATGGTGTGTTTTATCTATGCAGGGACGTAAAATACACTTTATCGGGAACTACACATGTACACAGTCTTCTTCTGGCTCTGCTACCTTCTCTTCAAGACCACAGCCAAAGAAAATAAGAGAAGCCAGCACCCCTGCTAGGGGCATATGTCTGAATAGGCACAAGCTTAATAATGTCCCTATTTAAATATGTATAGAGCCAATTGTGAATTGTTAATGTAAAGCACGCACGGGCTAAAACATTTTGGGATGGTTTGGCTTTCCCTTGGCGAGGTTAGGGCACCTTCCATGAGGTCAATGCAAAGGAAAATATTGGTGCCTTCCCTTCTCCCGCTGCTTTGAAACCAGGATCTCTTGTTGTTTTTATTCCCGGTCTTTCGCGGCTACTGCAAAGGAGCATCGTCCAGAAGGCACCGTGTGCTTGTTCTCCCGAGGCTGCCGCCCTCCCGGCCCTTTTCCAGCCGGGGGCCCCCCGCCGCAATCTGCCAGCCCTCCCCGGCCCCGGTGGG
>VYXH01007504.1:62850-116407 GCA_013397275.1 Burhinus bistriatus | reverse complement strand
ATTTTTTTTTTTTTTTTTTTTTTTTGTGGAAAACCAGCCCTCTGGTGTGCAGAGGGGGCTATTTGCCAGGGTCAAGTGAGAGGGGATTCAATGCTAAGTGTCTTTTAGTGGTATTGATCACGGTGGGTGCTGGTGCTGATCAACAGCAAGAGTTCTCATACGGCAAGCTTTGCGTTAACAGAAGTTCGGTTATTTTAGCAAGTTATAGGTGGTGGTGGGCAGTTGTGTAACTTGGTGACAGAGAGCTAAAAACTGCCATTTGCTAATCAGGCGATACTCCTTTTGACCCTAACAGAAGTGCTGGAATATCTCAATACTTGTTTGTTACTTGATTATATGAACTTTGCACCTGCACAGAAATTTTTAACGTGGGATACTTTTGAGAAACGTGCAGCTTTCAAGGATGACAGGCATTTAAAACTGTCTACAAATTCAGATTCTATTTCAATTTCATATACATACTAAGAGATGGTAAGCATGTAGTTTAACATGTGGTCTGTAGATTTCCTAACACTTAATGAAGGAACCGGAGGATCCTAGGATACAGCACAGGTATTTCAGTTGAGTCTAATAACCTGTATGAAATACATGAGAAATGGACAGCTCTTAAAGTCAGAGCAGAGATTTTTTTATTTTTAAATACTCTGTACTTATTGTTAAATTCCTTTTCAGAGTTAAATGCTGGTGCTCAGTAGCAGTGATGTAAAATTTTATTCTTGTACTGCTAATACGGCTTCGTTTGAAGATGCACCAGAATGCTTAGTCTATTAAACTGTTTTTCTTAAACACGCCCCTCCAAAGAAAACCCCACCCAACACTGAAACACCCCATAGTAAATTATGATAGTCAAAAAGTGGATGACCATTTATTTATGAAACACTAACTTTGTTTCTCAGTGATGGTCTGAGTCCCAATAGCAAATGGTGAGGTCCCGTTCTGTTTAGTAACTTGTTTTGGGTTGTTGCTTGTTTTGTGTGCATTAACAATGTGTTTGCTTAGAGCCAGTTATGTATCTCTACTTAGAAGTTTTCATTTTTTCTGTTATGCAGTTGAGAGGGAATTTTTATAAATAATGTGATTTCTACCCTGCATGCTGTCTTAAATGAGAAGTGACTGTGGACATGTAAATACACTGTAAATTCTGCATTTAACATAGAACTCTAAACTTTTACCTAAAATTGTGGAGTACACACCCTTTGTATGGACTTGATGACAGTTGTTCAATTAAACTCAAATCATGAGCAAAACTCATCTTTTCAGGTATGTAGCATGTGCTTAATCTGTATAGAGTTGATGTTACGCATCACTCCTTGAAAATAATTTTGGGAAAAGATTTAGAAGATTTATTATAATTTGTAGAGCCCTTCAAGCTTTTAGATTGAGTTAGATTGCTTTACTTCTGTGTTTGACTAACTTCAGTAAAATCACGAAATTGCATTCACTTGCTGTGGTTGGCTTTTGCCTGCCTCTGGGGCAAATAATCCGCTTATGTACGTTGCTTTTCTTCCTGGCCCTTTCGCTCACATCACCTGGTCCGCACAGTCCACTTACTACGACTGTTACTGTTTTTGCATACGTTGGATTAAGTTCAGCATCTTAACATGAAAATGCTTCTTCTGAATGCATGAACGGCCGTACAGATCCAGCATTGCACGTGTGGTTACGTCAGTCTCCTGCTGCATAGCACTGCTGTGTTTTGTACTGCAGCTCTTCAAAATGGCTTTTCAAATGAAAGTTCAAGCGAAATTAACTTTTTAGCTATAGTGTTGGTGGAAATCCTATGTGTTTCTGTATTCCAGAAAGCCGCCCTCTGACGTAGTTCTGACTTGTGTCACTGGGTGTATCATTTTGGGTGGTACCCTTAAAAAAAAAAAAAAAAAAAAAAAAAGAAAAAGAGGGAAAAAGAAAGGGCCGGAANAAACTCCTACCCTAAAAAAAAAAAAAAAAAAAAAAGAGAGAGAAAGAGAGAGAAAGGCAAGGCCTGGAAAAGTCTGTCCAAAACTTAGTCATGTTTCATGATGATGAAGCCCTGCGAGTTCCTGAGGAGGAAATGGCATTAGAGCAGTGATAGTTTTCTGGAGATGGCTGTGGAGCGTGTCCTACCGGAGGAGGCTTGGGCTAGATGAGGAGAGCTTTGCCTGGTTCAGGGTGGGGGCTGAGCAGGTGCCCTGACCTGTTTCTTTTCTAACATCCAGCTCTCTGAACTTTCCTTGCACTCTGTGGATAACGTGCATGTGGTTACAAACTATTAAAGCGTGTCTTTGAGGTTTGGGGGAGGAGAGGGAGGGAGCGATTGCTTTGTTTTGAGGCTTTTGGTGGCTCCAGTTCTGGTTGTTACTGGTAGTTGTCTCTTACTGTGTAGCCCAGTACTAGGCACGAAGCTGGTGCCGGCGTAGTTTGAAATGAGCTTGAATTTTTGGGGGGTGGTGGTGGGGGGAGATGAACGAAGGCGGGCATACAAACAGTAGTGTTAGCAGAAAGTGGTCAGTAACTCCTAAAGAAGGATGATTTCTGTCTGTGGTTGAATATTTATCTGATAAGATCGTAGTCTTCCTGATGATGATTTTTTTTTTATTTGTAATTTGTATTTTTAGTTATCTCCTGCTCTTTATTTCTTTAAAATGTTCTTCTCAAATCCTCAGTTGTTGGGCATATCTGTGTGCAGATAGCATAGCTGAATTTCAAAGCTTTGAAAGGAGTATTTAAACTATGCTCTCAGGTAAAAGCAACTTGGTCTACCAGTGGGGGCAGGTACCACCTAATTTAGCTGTCTTTGTTAACAAATCAGTACTGTATGATTGCAAAAAGAAGATAGTAATTACGGTCTTGGTGTGATAATAAGTTTGCATATCTGTATACTAAATTTGAAGTAATTAGCTGCTAAATAATTTATTAAACTTGGTCAAAATTATCGTCATCATTCATATGAACTTTGTTCCTAATCTTAATTTAAACATCTAGCAAAATGCTATGCATTTGAAAACTACAAGTTACTAAATGCAAGTAACGTTGACATTAATGATGATTAACTTGTGAATTATACTTATGAATTAACTGGTTAGCTGTGGCATGATGTAGGCCTTTTCTCTGCTTTGAAACTAACTGATCCAAATTTACGATTTTGCTCAGTTTAATACAAAGTGGACTAAAATAGTGTAAATGTTAAATGCTATCCTATATAAAGACTGTGGTTTTAGTGCATAAATGTAAATTCCATTTTTTGTTCTCTGATCACAACAGTGTATTTAAATTTACAGTGACAGTGAAAAAGTCAATGCTCGCTGTGATCTTTATCCTCAAAACATGCACTGTATGCTATGTTTTCTGTGAAAAGAGAAATTAAAAATAATGGAGTTATTTAAAAGGTGATAGTGGCTATCCTGTAACTGTTTTATATGCCACTTCTTGACGACATGGCAGGCTTTTTATAGTATTATGAAAGCAGGGGGAAATTATTAAATATTAACTGTAAAGGTTACTAAAGAAAATACACTTACACCTCATATACAAGTGATTTTTCAACGTAACTTGCTTTTGAAAGAAATTGTAAAATTGAAATGTTGCATAATTTAAAATTTGTGTACAATTGAATTTTAGTTGTTGACTTTTCCAGTTGAACAGAACAAAATGATACTCTATGGCTTTCATCAAGGCTTTGTATGAAAGCTCAGGGATCTCTTTCACATGTTATACTATGTAAGCCTGTGTGCACTAATCAAAGCTGCTATGACAAAAGCACAGCAGATTGTTTTGGTAATTCTTAAAAATGAAGTTTAGTGAAAGATATAATTAACAATATTTCTATTGAGTAAATATAAAAAAAATCGCAAAAAAACCACTTTATGCACAACTGTGATGCTTTAACTATACCAGTACAAAATATTTACTGTGAATGTGGATTTACTAGTGTAGATGTACTTACCCTGACCAAAATTATTGCCCTATAAAAAAGAGGAGAAAATGAGCTTTGTAGACAACAGAAAACTTTGCATGGTTGTTATTACTTTATAATTTTAACTTCTTAAAACATGTTAATCTAAAAGTTAAATTTTTTCCAGGAACCTGTCTTTAGATCAAAACTTAATGTGGAAAATATTGTGTATGTGTGCAAAGTGTGTATATTACTTATCTCTACATCCCAACGGAAAGATAGTGCATTCCGTACTTCAAGGGTATAAAATTTTTTGAGGGGACAGTATGCAGTTGTTCTAAATAACATGTAACTTTTTGCTGTAAGTACAGCTATGAAATAGTTTCATTTGGTGTGGTTCTGTCCACACAATTTTTGTGTAATGCATAGGATTTCATTTTTGGGGGAGAGCTCTTCAGAGAAAATTACCTAAAAGAAATGACCGTAATGTCTGAAAACCAGAAACCTAATTTGTTTCTTTTTGCAAGTAATTTAAGTACTGAAAAAGCAATGGCACTTTTTTTTTTAATTCTGCAACTGGTGACATTCAGCATAAAAATGAGAAAGCCAAACAGCAGAGAGGTCACTTTCTGTGACTTTTGGGTTTTGACAGGGCAAGAGAAAGGAGGGAAAACTATTTGGTGGTGAGAGTGCAAAACCCACGCATTCTAGCACTCCTCTGGCAGAGGCGTTATATCTCATCTACTTTAGGTCACTTAATCAGTTTAAGGCCATGTGGAATTGCCATTAGTAAGGGCCAGCACTTGAGTGCTATTTCTTCTTGTTGGTATTCAATTAGTTCAACAAAGTGTACAGTAAAATAATTACTAGAGCATCAAAGTGAGAATTGGTATCTGTGCAGTGTCTTAGTTATCGTGTGCATCAGTTTACACTTTAAGTTTCTGGTTTTTTTTAAAACTTTTGTCAATAAGGTTTATTGTACTGAATCCTTTGAGATAGAAGAACTTATTTATTTTAAAGCAAAGATAATAGGAAATGTACAGTAAATTTCTGTTTTCTTCTGTTGTAAAACTGGTGAAGTATTCTACTTAATCTGTTCCTGTTAGTGTGGTCTAGATGATTTAAAAAAAGCTATTTGTCTTGCCAGTGCTTTTTAAACTTTTCTTAGTTTGTCTTGAGGTTGAAGGGTGGAAAGTAGTAATGAGGAAATAGATTCTTTTTTTTTTTTTTAATTTAAAAATCAAAAAACCTTAGTCACATGAGCAGGCTACTTGCAGGTCTGTTAGGCTTTGCTGAAACATCAGATGATAAGCATGGTATAGCTTTTAAATGCTGAATTGTCATGTTGTTATAAAGCTGTCCTCTTGTAAAGCTGAGTAATATACGTGTTAATGAAAAAAGTACTAAAAATGGAAGTTTTGGCCAGGATGGATGCAGAGCGAAAGCCATGCATGCATGTGCATGTACACACACGCACGCGCTACATTCTTTGAGAGTGGCTTTAAACACTGGAAAGAGCCTGAAACGTATGGCTCCACATTTAAAAGTGTTGGTTTACTCTGTGCTCTTAGTTAACTCTGTTTTAACTTATTTTGTTCTTTTAAGCATGAGGACTTTATTCATATTTTTAGATATTATTATATAGACAGTTGCCTAAATGAAGTAGTCTGCCCTTGTTAAGATCCTTTTATATCATGGAAGAGACTTGAAAATGCTAGCGAGCCTGTCTGTTAGCTGAAGTTTATGTATATGCTTAAAATTAGACTAAGCAAGATTTTTTGTTAATTCTAGTTATAGCATGTAAGCTTTTTGAAGTTAGATGGTGCGTTCAGCAGCACGAGTGTTTTGGTGTGTTTCCATTTCCCAGACCTCACAGGAATCTTCATTTACTGAGATCAGTTTCGGAATTGGACATTAATTTCTGTCACTTTTTGTAAAGTAGCCTGAGAGAGGCAGCAAACAGGCTTTTTAACAAGTCTATGTGTGCGGTGGAACAGCAAGGCATCCGAGAAGTTTGCACTGGGATGGGTCCCTGACCTAACTACCCGAACGCCTGGCTGAGTTTAAGCTCTAACGTATCTTGCTCTCAACCTGAAGGTTTTAAATCATATATTCAATAGCAAAAAAGTAGCAAATAGAGGTTCCCTGCTCTCTGAGCCTATGTAACAGAGGTCTTGCAATTACACGCTCTAAGCGTATAGGTGGAGCAACTCTTGCTATTTTGCTTCCCTTCCACCCCCCAAACCAGAACTGATTTTGACTGGTTAATCTGGAGCACATGGTGAACTTAAACTGAGTATGAACAACCTTAGTTTCACT
The DNA here is from genome assembly GCA_013397275.1 of Burhinus bistriatus. NCBI lineage: Eukaryota > Metazoa > Chordata > Aves > Charadriiformes > Burhinidae > Burhinus > Burhinus bistriatus. Next base: position 110,217 of record VYXH01007504.1, on the reverse strand, counting down.
TGAGCCTGACCTGAAAGAGAACCAAAATGGGTTAGATTCCTTGTCTGTAGCTGTGGTGTAAAGGAATCCAGAAAGCATTTCTGATGTTCTCTGCAAACACATCTCATGGTTGAGCAAGTTGGTCTCAGGAGCATGGTGGCTCCCGAGTTTGTCTATGAATGCTTGTAATTTTATTTAGATATCTCAATCTGAGAAGAGTAAATCACTGAGTTATTGTTAAGGCAAGATCTAATCTGGTGCTGTACCTCTTGTACCAAAAAAAGCTGCCAAAACTTTTACATGGTATGTGATATCAGTGTCGCTTATTTCCATCGGGTTTTTAACTGATGTGTGAACTTCTGTGGAGTAAGTGATGGTAGTAGGGAAGACATGCAAAATAAAAGCAGTGTGAGGGTATATCCAGCACCTGCATTGTGGAACAAAGCGTCTTGTTGGCTTTTTTAATTATTCAAGTCTTGGTACCCTTTTTTGCTTCAGAAATGACACTGAAGTATCCTACACCATTTCTTTCTCCTCCTTGGGCTCTGTAAAAGGAGCTGAATTCACTGAAAATTTAAAAAACCAAACAAAATCTTTTCTTTTTCCTATCTAGATCTCCCCAGCCCCTAACTTGGCCATGTATTGCAGGGACATCATACGCAAGTTTCAGTCTAGAGCTGCTTCTTACAGCTGATGTAAAACTTCACAGTTAGTCCATAATGGAAATGTTGACTGCTTCAACTAGCAGCCCCTGTGGGCACTAGGAAAACAGGTGAAGGGAGAGAAGACGACTTTAGCTATTTTGGTGGTTGAAGGAAAGGAGGGGTGGGGAGGAGAAAGATAAAAGATGAGCATTGTGTCCCATTATTAGGGGACTACTAGTTCATATTGGTTAGGATTTTAAATAGACTTTTTTTTTATGTTTAGAAGCAGTATTGCATTTAAAGATGCTATTTTCAGTCTTCCATATACCTCCTGAGTGTTTTCACTGTTATCCACATCCCAGTTAATTGCAAGTTAGTGGTGGGGTGGGAGAATAAATGGCAAGTGACCATAGCTCTGAAATGTTTGGTCAACAAAATCAGCTCAGTAGTATAATTGTTTAAGGAATACAGACCCCTGCTCTGAGGAGGAGGAGTGAAAGAGAAACTGGCATTTAGAAAAAAAACAAAACAAACCACCACCACCCCCAATACCCCATCCCCTAACAAACAGGGGGGTGGGGTGGGGAGGAAAAAACACAAACAAAAACCCCACACTGTTCCAGTTTTTGCATGGGGGAAGAGAAGAGGCCTGAAATGTCAGAAGCCACAAAGGTAGATGAAAGCCCATTTTCCTGAAGGACACTGGAACTTCCCATTAAATTTAAAGCAGTGCTTAATTATTTAATTAAAAAAAAATCTCAACAGCTTTCTCTCATTAACAACACTTGGAAAATGAATTTTTTTTAAATTAGAAATTCAACATTAATATGGTAATGACAGAATCTTTAGAATTTTCTTTTTAAAAACATCTTTATGGACCACTCAAGGGAATTTACAAATAATGAATATAAGCTTTTAGTCTAATCAGTGATGTGAAGAATTGTCGAACAGAAATCCTGAAGCAAATGGTAATAGATGAAAGCCTACTATCCGGCTAATCTACATAAAGACAAGAACTACAGTCTGGTTTATGTTGGTTGGTTTACCTATTTTGTTGGACGTGGCAATATAAATCTTCTGGTTGTGCTTCTTGAGCTATCATATCCTGTCCACAAATATCCAGTCTCTTACAGAGTATTTGAATTTATCCCGCAAGGAGAGCGCAGCCAGTTGTTGGGCTGGTGACTTTAGGGAGTGGAGCTGTGTGGTCTACTGGCCCCATCGACACCTTTCTGATTGTTTGTCCTGGTTGAAGGTAGTAAGCAAATCCGATGTTTCACAGGCACTGGGAGGAAATTTGATCGTCAGCGCAAAGGGATCTGTGAGGTAATCCAACAGCCAGATTTTCATCTTAAATGCTGAGATAACACACCTCTCCAAAGCGGCTACTTTCGTGGGTTGTATGTGCAAGACAGAAGGAGAAAACTGTAGTTAGGAGCCAACTATGTCTTGCATGAGCTTTGAGGAAAAAAAATTTTCTTTGTCTAAATTTTATGGAAAATCCTTATTCTGGGTGGTAATACAGAGCGCTTTTAAATCCAGGTCTGGGATTAAATAATGAGGCGGCACAAAGAGAAGTATTGCTGCAGTTTGCCTGTGGCTTAGCCAAGCTTTGTCTGCTTGAATTGCTGAATTGGGTCTGAAATTGGAGCGATAACATTTCCTCTTCAAGTATTCTGCTGTTCAGATCAGTGGGGGGTGGGGGGAAGTTTGTTAACAAGTCAGTATTTGAAAATATTCTCCTTTCTTCTGTAGGTAAGGCATCAAGATGAACTTTCTGGTTCACAAGCTAATGTCTTGATTTGATAAAATACAGTAACTGTGTCATCAGTGTGCCTTGTAAGATACACTAGAAATGAATTACCTTTTAATAGAAGTGATATAAAAACGTCTGTCACTTTACTGAACCCGAGTGGCTTTTTAACAGAAATTCACTCCACCTTCTTTTTAGGTAGGGAGTGTGACCCTTTGCTTTTGTATTTATCAGAACTACTTCTTAGGAATAAACAAATTGTGTGTGTATACACATATATAACTTTATATATGTAAAAAGATGACTTAGAATGCACATTCAATAAGTTTTATTTGGATGGATATCTTATTATGTGTTAGGTGCTTTCAGGAATCAAATGTGAACAGCTTAAGCAATCTTTTCAGTCTTTTTAAGCCTAGAGAGTTTCAGTGTGAAGTCGGGAGACAGGCAGACTGCAGCACCTCTTACAGGACAGCTACTCCAGTGGCTTCATCTGTATCATTACCTACATTTACCATGAAGAAAATGATAAGGAGAGCCCCTCTTCCTCACCTTGTCACTAAAAAACTGCTTCCGCTTTTTTTCCCCAACCACAATAATGAATTGAGAGGTGAGGATTTTTTATTTTGTCCTGTAGATGTGCTTCCCCCCCGCCACTAGAAGAGCATTAAAAACACTGATTCACTCTGCTGTGATCAAGCATCAGCTGCTTGAAGCAACCTGAGGGGGAGAAACTAATAAACTCTGTGTGTGTGGGTAGCTTTTTATGTTGGGTTTTTCTTGCATGTTTTTATTTTGCTGGCTGCAGAGTAAACAATAAGAGACCTCTTCCCCTTCTCCTATAAATTCAGTTGATTACCAGCAGTTTTCCATTTGGCTATAGGAGTCGCTAACTTTGTTTCTGTCGCTGTTCGCATCAGGGCTTTTTATACAGAAGTTGTTTCTTACCATGTGACATTAGCCGGAGTCCATAGAGGGATTTTTTTTGTTGTGTGGTTTGGTTTTTTAAAAATATTTCATCTCCAGATGTCTATATTAGGTTTGTGTTGTCAGTGAAGTAAGCTTGAGAAGCAATGGTTTTTTGTCTTCATGCAGCTTTTTGGAGCTCAGGGAGAAAAAGGGTTGTTCTGGTGAGTGGGTTTGCAGGGGCATCACGTGTAGCTGTCAGAGCCGGGGGACCACGAACTTCGAGACAGCACTTGGTGCTGGTGGGTATTGGCACACTCTGCATCTGTGCTGTTGGTGTGAGGTGCCAAGACGTTTTCCAGGTAACAAATATGGCAGTGCCTACCTAGAACAGATGAAATGAGTAAGTGCTTGCTCTTTGCGCGTTCCTAAGAGTGGAAAAGGTAGACCATTTACTTTTTATCCCGTAGGTATTGAATTCAAACAATTGAATGGACTAACATTGTCGATGCTCACTTGCTCTCCTTTCAAACACGTTTAACTCTTTTTCCATAGACTCTTGTTTAAAAAGAGTAGGTTTGTGCTGTGCAGGTTTAAGGCATTAATGTTGTGTGTAGTTCATGTGGCTGCTGAAATAACAGAGCATTACGTGGCATTATTGTTGAGAAATGGGAATTAAGGAGCAGGAGGCAGCAGGTCTCTGGGAGGAGGGAAGATGGTGAGTAGGGTCTAGTAAGAGTGTGGGTACAATGACAGTGTGGAAGTGCAGTGGCTTCCATATTTGTGTGTATGCTTTCCTCTGAAATAGTAAAATTTTGACACACCTATGACATACACCATGAGTTACAAAAAAATCAGGACTGTGAGCAAAAGCATGATACTTATAGTTCTTTGCTTTGTAATTGTCTGTCTTCTGTTTTCTAAAGTTATTGTCCCTTAAGGGGAGGTGCAGGTCTTGTGTGATTTGCCTTTGCTAAATGTCACATAAAGCATACAGTGAGATTGTATTAGCGAGTGAAAGCATATAGTGAGATTTTATTTAATGCAGGGATGCAAAAATGGACAATTTTTGAGACCTTTTTAACCCAAGAGGATTTTGATAGGTTGAAGAAAAAGTGATGTACACAGCAGAGGGCAGAGAGAGAAGGGATAAGTACATATAAAAGAAAGAGAATGCTGAAATTGTGGGTTTTCTTTTTTCCTCCTCCCACCACCTTTTCCCTAAGACATGTTTAGTATTGTCTCATATATGTGGAGGGTTCTTGTGGGTCAGGAGCACTGGGTGTCACTATGTATGTGTTCTCTGTATTTACCTACAAGAGATTACCCCTTCAGAAATCACTAAGATGGCTTTTAGTAAATTATCTATCTGTATGGCACTTCGCCCTTTTCTACCTCTGCGCACACGTGTAGCACAAATACACTGCTTTCCTTGTGAAGGGGCAGAATGACATCTTTTTTTTTTAACCTGCTTTCAGTGTTGCAGAGATATTCACGTCCCCCAACACAAGGGTCCAAGTCTTAACATCCCCAGAATAAATATGTTGACGTATGGTCATCAGCAGTGGCTTGAAGTAACTGAATCCAGTTACCTGCATAATACCTGAAAAGAATTAGAATGCACGCGATTCTTCTTAAGAAAAGTAAATTATTGCCAAATAATTGCTTATGGACTAACCTTATACAGAAACCAGAGAAGTCGGTTTTCTTCTTACCTAATAAAAGGTGTTTTGGGTGTCTTTGGAAAAAAGAAACAAGTGGGAACACCTGTTCACGTGCTGTGAACTATAGGTAGGTTTCAAAAACCTTCATAGGATACAGAGCACAAAAAAAATTACCCAGACTTTTTCTTCAGTTGACATCTATTTGCAATGCCTATTTAGAATGGAATAAATGAATTAAGAAATCTGCCTAAACTGGAAAAAATGCATACACAAGGCTTACATGAGTCACATTGAGATATGCTGGCAATGTTTTACTAGGGATTTATTAAGATTAGATGAGCTATATATTAAATGAAACTATTGTAATAAAGTACCTTTGTGGAGTGTGAAAGGACTATTTCTTTTCTTACACACCTGGTACGACTGCAAGTAGTTGTAATAAAACTTAAGATTATTTCAAAACAAAATAAAACAAATCTCTCTGTGTTTATGCTGCCTGGGATGTGACAGCTATAGGAGCTTTGCATATACCGTACTTTGATGAAGAAAATAGGGTTATGAGGAAGATAGAAAGCACAGTAAAGGAGCTGACATTGTCTGACGTGGGAGTATATTTCCAGGAAAATGCTCCCGTATTTTTCCCCACCTATTGCGTAGAGTTTTGTCCCTGTGCAAAAGCATGCTTTCTGAAGTCAGAACCCATCCTCATGGAAGCTATTGCCGCTCCAGTAAAGTCAGTCAGACCGAGCTTTGTCCCTTAGTCTTTGCTATACATTTGCATTTGGCTTGGGATTTTTCTGGCAGAAGCTGAGAGCTGATTCTCCGTGGGTTTGCATGCACGAAGTAGAGGTGACTGCAGATCGCTAATGCCACCCTGCAGCGAGGACCTGTACGGGGCTGGCAAAGTGCAGGAGAAGGGCGGGAGGAGTGATGTCTCCGAGCAGGAGCTGCGCAGGTTATTGCAGCGCGTGAGGGATTCGGTCTCTGCTTGCTGCTAATTCAGTGCTTATACTGGTCCTGGGAACACAAACACACTTCTGTCACTTCCATCTATTCCTTCTGTCTGGGGAGAAGGGCAGAGGGGGAAAGGGGTTACAAGCTTTGTGTATTTTTAGGTAATTTTAAGAAATATATTTAGATTTTTTTCTTAATAGGAGCTGATGGTAACTGAAATGGAGAAGTCTCAAAGGTGCTCGTGATCTTTTATCTTACACTGGTTCTGTGCGATTCCTCTCTTGGCCATGCAAAGCTTTATTCCATTTTTTTTCCCCCCATTGCTAATTGTCATACAGCAATAATGTAAAAAAAAAAATAAAATTCTCACATGCAGCAGTAAACATTAGACTTCAAACTTGTGCATTGAGTGACAAGTTAAAATTACTTGCAGTGCAGCCAAGCAACAGATGAAGGTGTAAATAGTTTCAAATTAAATGGTTCATATAGCTATTTTTGTATTTTTGAAGTGACCTTTCACTTTTGTACAATAGGTGTCTCACTATTGCCATAAATTGAGGTGCACAGCAGGACTGTACCCGTTTTGTACTTGGCTTGCCATTTCATTTGGCTCTTTATGAATGTGGTAGAGGAACTGGTAATTTTAAGGTGGCATTTCTTCTTTGCTCCTCTCCCTTCCTCCTCCTCCCTTTTAGGATGTTCAGGTTATTTCTGTCCTACAAATGCTGGCTGGCAAAAGTTTTAAATTGCATCAAACTCTTCAGTCCCTCGAAGTCATGTGGGAGGAAAAAAAAAAACCCCTCCAAACCTTGTGTTATGTTCTTTATTGTTGAGTAAACGTACAGATTCTTTTTTTTTTTGGGGGGTGGTGGTGGTGGTGTCCATCTTTCAGGTGTTGGGCAGTAAAGGAGGAGATAAGTAGTTTTTCCTTCTGAAATGAAATGTGAGGTGGTAGCTGTATGAAACTTGTATATGTGCTTCTGGAAAGGACTTTTCTCCTTCTCACTAGTGGATATTCACTGCTCAGCGTGAGCGTTTCTTGCCTAGCTTGGTGTGGAGCTGGGGTGAGACCTGTTGTTGGTGTGCTGGCTGGGCTGTTGCATGCTCGGATCCTTCTGCAAGTGGCACTCCTTGCTATGACACTCTGAATTTTAATTTGGATCTACAAGTGTGAGAGACTAATGGCATGACACAGTTGGAAGCACATTGAATAGCGTATTGGCTGCCAATTTTGTGGTTTGGGATTTTTCTGCATTAAAACTTCCCAGTATTTTTAATATTGAATGAACATCCCCTTTTATGTTCTACTTTAGGACCCAACTTTCAAGTTTCAGGTTGCTGTGTGAGATTATTTTGATTTTTCAGAGCAGTATATCACTGCTTTAGGGTGATTGTTTTTGTAGCAGCATTGCTAGCTGAGATTACAGTTTAAGGAAACCTTTGTGGACTTCAAGGAAATTTCCCCCCTTTCCTATTACAGTGAAGCAGCTCCTGACTCTAAGCTTTCATTTCCAATACAACAAAGAAAAAGGGGGCTGTGTGCAGTTTGGGTTTTCGTTCTCCCTTCCTTGCCTATTTATATGATCAAATGCTGAAATCGGCTCTTACTTGCCTGAGAGGGAGTGAAAACAGCTGAGAAACGCTGCACAACCGAGACCTGTGCATCTTTTCTGGAGAAAGCACACTTGGCGCTTTCCCTCATGGTCACCGTAGTGTTGGGGGTGACACCTCTGCCTGAGGAGAAGTTTGGGCAAGGTGGCTCTACGCTGTAAGCTCTGGCTGCGCCCCAAACAAAGCCTGTTGAGAAGAGCATTTCAAGATGTAAAACGCTCGCTGCAGGCCTGTGTGGGTGGTGGTGGTGTTAAGGAAAGGAGTGTATTTTAAAAGGATCTGAGGGGGGAAAGGGAAGCTTTAGATTTTATATCTAGATAGGAACGCCTCTAAAACTTGTTTTGTCGCAAGATTTTAGTGGCCTGTGTAAGTTTAAGAAACTCCTGTTATAAAAAGTCTTTCAAATGTCAAGGGTTTTTCCTGTGAGAAGTCATTATTGAGCAATTAAAACTGTGTGTTCGAACATGAGACGCTTACTTCAGCTGCTTTGGTGAACCAAAATGTAGTTGAGACCCTCTAAGCTAGACTGCCGCGTGTTGTCCCCTCTCCCTTCCCAGGGTCTTCCCAGGCTTGCCAGACTGACCCAACCAGCTTGCCCTACCTGAGCCCAGCTGAAACTGCGTTAATCTATACATTCTTGTAAATCCCAAGGGTTTTGTGGCATCTCTGGCATTTATTTGTTCTCTCACTTTGGGGGAAGGGAGGAGACAAAGGACTTGGCTGTGAAGGCAGCCAGCACACTGCCAGGCTTTGCTGTAGCACTTCAAAGCGAATGTTTTGTTTACTGGATAAGCAGAACCTGATGTAAATTTGGGGTGCAAATACAATGAATTTACAGATTCTTACCCCCTCCTCCCGATCAGAGATGGAGAATGTCAGCTATATAAATGTTAGAATATAGTCAGTCGTTAGGCTAATGAAAAGCGTAATATCAAAGCAGAAGTATTTATTCGAATTTATATTCTCTTCCTTGAAGAGACGTAGAATCCTGAAGTATCTTCTTGGTGAATTAAAAAAAAAAAATAAAAAATTCTTAATGTATGGAGGGGAACCCAGTACAAATACATGGTATTATCACACTCATTTATAACAGAGAGAGTTAGATACTGAAGGCCTTAAAGCTGAAACAGAAATAGTCTTCAAGAAAAGTGGAGACTTCATGAAATGTAACAGCTGTCAAATGTGTAACAAGTATTTCTGTAACAGCACTTTGGACTTGAAATGGTTTTGACCTGACATTCCCCCTCAGTGATCTGTTGGGTTTTTTTGAGTTGTGTATTTGGGTTTGGCCCTCTTACTATGACAGATGCTTAAATGCGGACACTATGTATAGTCTATCTTGCAATAATGTTTTCTTTCTGTGTTTTTTTTTTTTTAAAAAAAAACCAAACTATTTTCTTTAATTTATCTGCAGGAGTCGGAAGCTTCAGATCAGAAATATCCCGCCTCACTTGCAGTGGGAGGTAGGAAGTCACTTTAAAATTTGATATCTGTGCTTAAAACTGTGTTTCTGTTTCTCTCTTTATCCACAAGAATTTTCCCCTTCCCCCACCTTTCACATGCTTTGCACACACCACCCATTCTGTTCTGGGGAAAAATCCTTTGGAAGAGGGAACAATAGAGCCTTCTAAGCAATTCAGATAACTGCCTTCATTTCTGCTCTCCGAGTTAACCATAAAAAATGTTGAAATGGATTCTTTTGGTGAATGCTGACTTCCTGATGCAGTCAGTCTCTTTGACTGAAAGCTTGTCCATTTTGGACCTTGCTGGTGTGTGAGTTCAGTAAACTTAATACAAGTTCATATTTAAATACTTGGCCAAAACCTTTACAGAAGCAGAAGTTTAATGCTGATCCTTTTTCTTTGATTCCCTCCCCCCCTGCCCCTCCCGCTCCTCTATAGTGGCGTTTGCTCATGCTATTATGGTTATTGGCTCTTACCGGTATATTGTATACTTGCTGTTTATGCTGCACAAATAGTGTTATAATTTTTGCAGTAGATGGGCTACTGTGAGAATGGATCTGTTCTCTTTACTGTTTTTCTACGTTGTATGTGTTTAAAACATTGTTTTCACGTTTTACTGGTGGTAAGTCATCCTTTTGCCTGAGGCAGATTGGAGGGTGGCGGGTTTGAGGGTAAAGCTCGGGTAGCACTGCTCTCTGAGCAGGTTTGGTCTGCCTCCTTCATCTGACTTTCCATCTGCAGCTACTTCTTTGTTTGCACTGCCTGATTGCTTCCTAGCTTCCGAGGAAAACCAGGCATTGCTCTGTCCCACCTAGGCTGTCAACCACAGGGTTTCTGTAAGATACCAGCACACGGCACCTCTCGTTGCTTCAGTCTGTCCATCTTGTGTGTGCTGCCCATATAAACATTTCCTCTGCACTTCCTGAACCTTGTGCTCCCCTCAGTTGAACTGTATCCACCTGATAGTTTTTATTTCAAATTCATAACTGCTTTTTTGTCAAGCTTTTGGGAAGAGTAGTAATAGAAATGGTTGAGGGTGACTGATTTGAGGATTAACTTATTTTTCGGTACAAACTTCCTCTGAGAATTTTGTGTAGGAATAGTGAGCATCAGAGCAGAGACGTGAATTGGAAAAATGTGAATAAACATGGATGTAAGCACTGTTGAGCAGAGTATATCAGAAAGCTTCTACCTGCTCATGCCTCCTTACACGTATGTAGCTATTACTGCTTGTATGTTACAGATATCTACCCTGTTTCCCATCTGCTTCCTGATTTTTAAATGATTTCCCTCTCCTCCTCCATTGCTGCAGTTTCTGTGGTGACATCTGGTGTCAGGCAGATGTTCCCTCTGCTGTACTTTTTTAAAACACTGTGTCTTCCTAAAGTTCCCAAGGAACATTTAAAATTGTCCCTATTTCAACCTTGTCTAGATGTCCTGAAGCTGCTTGTACAGACCTGACCCTTTGGGCACAGAATTTAGAGGGATGTGGCCCCAAAATAACTTCTACAATACTTCTGCATTCTCTTGCAACATCAGGGCTGCTTGCAAAGTGTGGTTTGTCCCCAAACTTCCTAAAGTTTTCCTTTGTAAGTGCTGGTAGCCTGTCACTTCTGCACTAAGCAGGTAAGTTTTGTATGTTCTCAAAAGAGTGCTGATGACAAAGTACAGCAACTGGTGATTAAATTAATCAGGGAATCATCTTATGTCAAGCTTACCTTGGGCTCTAGTATCTTTTTTTGGTGCTAAAAGACTTTGCAGAAACTTCTTTTGAGCTTTGTAAGAAAGTTTTGGATGATTCCTCCTTAAAACAATTATTTTTTGCAACCAGTTGCTCGGTAGGGAGAGTAAAGGTTTATACGTACAGAGAGGTTCATATTGAAGCAATGTTCTTGCATAATGTTTTCTGAGGGGATGGTGTGTGTGCATGTGTGGCAGCTGGAGCAATTTTACTTAAATTGTCTCTTATAGTCTATCTGTGCCAATCTGCTTGCCTCATCACTCCTTTGTTAATTGCTTGAATCAAGACTGACTTCTAATGGGTGTGAAATCCTTAAAACCAAACCAGAAACAACTGATGAAAGAGGTCTATCAGCCCTCATACGTGTTCAATATTGAAGTGCAAACCATGCTTACTACCCTGCAACACCTTTCTTTTTACAGCGATGTAGGGATATGTGAAAAGAATGGAAGAAAGATTAATGTTCTTGTGAAAATTTTTTTTCCCTAGTACAACCATTATTGGGAAGGTTACCTCGTCACTCTTTGCAAAAGTATTTTCTTAAGCTCTGGGTAAATAATTGTTGTGTTTTAATGTTGTTCTTTATAGAAAACAAGCATTTTACGTTGGCAGCCTACGGGTGTGCCCCTAGCAGTTGGTGTGCGTGCCTCTAGTTCTGTGCTTTGTGGCTGTTGGTGCCAGTGTGTCACACAGTGGTACCTGTAAGTCCTGGGCCACATGGGACTGGGACCCAGTGAGGGTCTCTGTGTACACCCACGCCCAACAGAGTTGATCCTTGGCTTACAAAAATCACTCATAAGACCTCTTATAACAAGGAAGGCATCCATAACATTCTCAAATGCAGCTCGCCCGGTTTGGAGAAAGCAGGTCTGGAAGAGCAGTAGGGATGCTGGTCCCACAGGAATGTAGCTGAAGCGTTTGTAAGTGTGAAGTGTAACAGAGTTTGGTAGTAGTTTCCACTCCTGAGCACCCCAGAGAATAGTATTGCCTCCTGGTTTTCAAAACCAGGAAAATGATCAGGGAATAAATTGAAGCTTAATCTGAATTGAATGTTTTGTGATACATCAGCTGAGCAAGGTGCCCTGTTGTTGATAAAGGTGGTTTGTTCTCCATGCAGATGGGAGCTGGCTCTTCAGATTCATGAAATGCTGGAGTAAAGGATTTTCCTGTGAAAACTGTGAAACTGTTTTCACTGGTGTACTTTCTTATCTTTTCAAGAGGCACGTGCGCCTATTTAGTAAAATCTAGTGCCTTTAGTAGCATGGAAGAGAGAAAACATTGAACTTTAGTGTTAAGAAATACTTGACTTCCCCTTGGAAGAAACTTGGGTATCCTGAAGACTAATATGAGGTAAGACACTTGACCTGTAGTTATTCCATATAGACTGGGAAATTAACAGTAGGTGTAAATGGCCAGAGTAACAAGCCTTTATTAATAAGACTTTTCATAAACCAAGTACACAAATCCAGATTAACTATTTGCTTTTCTAGCTGCCTTTTTTTGGAGAAAAATATTCCAACTGGTTTTCTCCTTCACATAGGTTGAAGTTACTGAACAAAATACTGACTCTTACAACCAGCCATAGCAATTTGACTTGTAGTTGTTTCCCCTAGGTAATGTAAGAGTTCACTGTATACTTATCAGACCATCATGGTGTAAGTAAAAAAGGTAAGATAACCCTTTTAGACCATATTCAGGGCTAAGTGGTAGAATAGAGGTAGATTATGACCTGCTGTAATCTGCTGCGTCACTACATTGAAACAAACCCACAAGATTGGTATCCTGAAGAGCTCACTCTTAAAGGGCAGCTGTAAAAGATAAAATTCTAATGTATTCCAAGGCATTCAAGGTTAAGTTTGTACAAAACTTGCCTGGTAATTAATTTGAACTTCACAAAAAGATTTTTTTGGCAAGGTTCTACAGGTTTCTGTATCTGTGGGCTGGGTACTCTTGTACTCCTTGCCCAGATAGGAGAAACTGGAGGTGCAGGGAAGGCAGCATCTCTGTCTGAACTAAGGAAATTTAGGACTTGCCTCAGACCGCAATTGGAGTCTGGACTGGTAGGGGCTTATCCAGGATCATGTTCTCTACTTATTTGCATTTTTCCCCCTTCCCTCACTGGACTGTCTGTGTTTGAGGACTCTGGGTCAGTGCCCACGTTCCATAAAAGCACCATCACTTCTGGGATGCATCATCTTCCTTTTATCCTGCTTGCACGTAAATTGCATATAGAGGTTATTGTATCAATTCAGTGATTTGAAGGACATGTGCGTGACTAGATTTTATTTTTTAAATATATCAGTTTCACTTGTTACAAAGTTTGTTTGGTGAAACAAACTCTCAATTAGTGCACCTTTTTTAGTGCTAGTAGGTGGGTATCATTCCCCTCCCCCTCTTTCCTCTCCTTACTCATCAAATACAAAGTCCAGATTGGTGCTAAGAATCGTGATAAGTGAAAGATTTGGCACACCACCTTTTCCCATTCTCCACACATACCAGTCTCATCTCATTCTCATTGTAAATGAGCACCCTGGCTCTATGATCTCTGCGGAAAAGTAAATAGAACTCTATTACGGACTGCAGTTCAGGAAAGAGTAACATACTGTTTTGACTCCTAATTTGTAACCGCAAGTAATCTCTCACTTAGCTTGTGAGTATTCCTTCTAGAAGGAGGTCTAGATGTGGTGATTTAAAACCTAGAGTTTTTTTCTGATTCAGCACAATGGGGATCCAAGTAGAGTCCTTCTGAGAAGGAATTGTTACGTGAAATGTCACCTTTTTTCTTTCTTTTAAAACATTTTAAAACCAGCTTCCCCAGTGTAGAAGATACTTCAAGAGATTTTTTTTTTTCCCAAATATTTTTTCCATGTTTAGTGAATAAAGCACTAGAGAACAGACTTTCAGGACACAGATGGTGCCAGAATCATCACTTGCTGGCTCAGCAGGAAGGTAGCTGTTGAAGAGTTCCCACTTATCTTATGTGGGCTTATTTCCTTATCAGTTTGTATGGAACAGATAAACAGATACAGTGTTGATGAACTTTGTAACAAAAAAGGTAGACTAAAAGCCCAGCCTGTGGAGTGTGAACCTGTTGAGTGAGCAGAGAAGCAAGAAAAACACTGTGAAAGTGTATTCTCCTAGCTTTGCTGTGAGACTTGCAGGTTGCTTTCGGGGACCGAAATGTGTGGGAAGGGAGGTCTGATTTAGCTCTTCCAAAGCCAAAAGGATGTTACTAAACAGGGTTTGCTTTTCCTCACTTTTTCATGGAAGTGAAAAACGAAGTCTCCTAGTTATGCTGAGACCTCTGCTGTTTTAGATTTTTCTAAGCAGAAGTAGTAATGGAAAAGGATTTCTGGATCAGAGGTGCAATGTGAGTGCAGGTTCTGCATTGAGATTTCTGTCAACGCAAGAGAAGTTCGAGCCATCTCCACCCATCTGCATACTTTGTAAGACAATTTTCAGTTTCTTTTAAGGAATAGAGACTGATTCTGCTTGTGAGTAAATGTTAGTAAATCTTCCTATGGTGCACATAACTGTTTGTCCTGAGGATCTGTAGTAGCTTGTGTTTCTTCTTTGATTAAAACAGATAAGCTGTGTGTGGTTGGTTGGTGTTTTTTTTTTAATCTAGAGATGCAGTTTGAAAACTAATCTTGCTGAATGGTACCTGCTTATGATGCAGCTTATTCTAGAATACCGAGGATATGAAGAGGACAGGTGGGGAACTTGTGGGTTTTAGGAACCATTGAAATTAAGAATAAATTAGGATTATACAAAGCAGGTACTTCTCATAAAGCAAGATGTAAAGGGGAGATGCAGGACTGAGGTGGGCTATGATGAAAAGAGTTCTAGAAGAAAGATGAATCAACAGTAGAGAGGTTTAAAATGTATTGAAATATGATCTTTCGCCTCAAGCCTCCTCCAAGAATCCTAACTTAATGTAGTGCTATAAAAATAATGTATAGCTATAAAACTGCTAGCAGATTGCTAAGCATGCACAAATTATCTGATGCTGCCTGCTAGGTGTGGGAATCTCTGGTAGGGATCTTTGTTTTCTGTTTCCTCCTCAGTGTGCTACATCAGGGACTACGATGTACTTCTTACCAGTTACTACTAGTCCTGCTCGACAGGAGAAGGGATGTTAGTCTGTTCTCTGCAGCAGTCTTTTACGTAGTTGAAGACCTATGATATTTAGGGAGGATTAAGGAGAGAGTTTAAGTTCTTTCAGTCTCTTCTCAGGACTCTTATTTCTAGGCAATTGATTGTTCTTAAGTCTCTCACCTGGGAATGTCCCACAAGGCTTCTCCAGAGTAGTTCCTGTAGATCGCTTTGAGCTCTTTTCTTCTCCTCTGGTACGTTTGCACTCCATTTCAGCCTTGTGCCATCTCCAAATTTAATAAGCACAAACCTGATACAACACTAAATGTGGTGGTCCCTGCAAACCCTATGAAATAGAGCTCTTTAGTTTGACAGTAGGCTGGCAATGACTATTACCTGGCAATGATCACAAGGTCAACTTCTCACCTGCTGTTGTAGTGTTGGCTGTGTTTACCTTATGAGTCTATTCTAGGGGACAGTGTCTAAAGCCTTCTGAAGAGACATCCCCCCCACCCACCCCTGACTGTTAATTCTGTTATAATGAGAAACTTGAGTGATTTATCAAGTATTATGCACATCAAACAAAGGCTGAATGTTGATTACCTGCTTATTTTGATTCCTAATTGCAGGAGAGAGGCTAGAGCAGCCCCTGGGGCAATGCAGAGCCCCTGGACAGCACTGCTTCCTCCTGGTCTTGGATCTATATCCAGGGGAGCATGGGTGCTGCCTCTGCTCCTCTTCTGCCAAAGGGAAAAGAGAGGATGGTCTTCTTTCCTTTCTGCTATCTGACCTGGGCCCCACACTCTGAATTAACCGTTTTGCCTGGTTATTTCCAATTGTCTAGCTAGGCTTAAGAGCAGGTGAGGCAATCTGATATAGGAAAGTGACCACATCTGTGGCAGACCACCCAATTTTGCACTTAAGACAACATACTGGCATATGTTGGGATTTTAATTGCCTGTCTTAATTATAGTGGCTGATACTTACAGGTATATGTGAGGTAATAAACACCTTTTGCAGGTGTTTAAAATAGAGTGTGGGAGTGAAGGTCCTTGGGCAAACATGCCATAAGCATATTTCTCACTTGGAATGATTTATTCATACGAGCGTGTTGGCTACAGCAGTGCTGATAATCATCTTACAGTTGTAAACAAGGGGGAAAAAATCTAATGGGAAAAGTAATTTTCTTTGAGAATTTGACTACAGCATTTTCTACTTTAAAAAAAAAGTCAGGATCTTACTAAAAGTAGTTGATAGTGATGCTTTTATCAACTGCCCCCACTTAGTTAATATCACGCATGCCCCCACTGAAGATACTTTGCTGGGCTTTTATTGTAGTCGTAGGCTTAGAAAAGTAGCATTGTGTTAGCACACTTTTTTCTTTAGGAAACTTGTATTTCAGTAGCTTAAGTAAGGAATAGAGAAGTTAGAGGTGAGGTCAGGGCTCTGTTGTCCCAAGCACTTAGAAGATACAGAAGGTGGTCTTCCAACCACAAGAACTAGACATAATGCTAGTATTCCGTTTCAAAGAAAATGGAAGACTCACCAGGTCAGAGTTGGCTTGGTGGATGCAGTCTAGAGGTATGAAAGTCACTCTTCCTCCAGGTGGCAAGTTGAAAGAATAGGAAGTGGAAGATTTTGGGCTCATGCTGCAGGAAATGTGATGTTGGGTCGTTGGTCAGGCAACCACTTTGACTTGTACGGCAGAGGCAGGAAGGTCGGCTGAGCAACTTCTGAAGAAGGTGCTGACATGCCACAGCTTTTTGGCCAGAATATTGAGCAAGATGGAATGACTGTTGGCTTCTGTGAATATGCTGAGTAGTAAGCTGCAGTGGCTTTGGGGCTTGTGTTGTGAGCTCTTGGCTAATCCTGCTGTGGAGGGGGCAGGACAAGGAGTGGAGGGAAGCAACCACTTGGACCTGGGATTTTTAATGTGCTGTCACATCTGGGTCACACAGCATTGTGATACAGTGAGTTGTCCAGATCTCTGTGTTGGAGTATGAACTACTTTTGGCTGCAACAGGGATTAATGTCAAAGCACAGAAAACCAGTGAGTTTTAAGTATTAACTGTGGCCATTTCAGTGAAGACATGCAGAAGCTTTATGTCTTTGGAGACTGCATTTATGGGCCTGTATCTTATTTTCCTTCCAACATTCAATGGGAGAACTAGCTAAGTGAAGGGTTTTTAAAAAAAAAAAAAAAAATTCAGTGCAACTGTTCGATCAGTGCAACTGTTTGATCCAAACTTTAACCCCCATCCAAGTTTTTTCTACTGTCCTGTGACTAAGAAAAATTCTCTTTTTGTGACTAGTTTTTGATCTTCTAAGATAAAGGAAGGCACAACCTGTGATCCCTTAAGTATTAGAACATTTCTGAAAAGTCAAAACAGCTGTTAGTGTGCAAGAATTTTGGCATTATCACCATGGGGTTGCTTGGCACTGTTAGAACAATGTGTTGCTCACAAGCCTAGAATAATATGGCTACTTGTTTACCCTGTCACTAACAGTGACTCCAAAACTTGAGAAATCTTAAAAGAGACACAAAGCTTGCTTGGTTCAAAACACTTTTTGGGAAACCAGCCACCAAATCTTACTTTTTATTTGCAATTCTAGAAAGGTGTCTGCGAAGACCTTTGTTCAAGGGCTCAGTTGCCAAAATCTTGCACCCCTAGCTATAATTTTTACTTAAGGGGTCACTTTAATCATGGTGCAACCTCTTCATCTAGTGTTGTGACATGTCCTTTCATAGAGTTACAAAACCATTCAGGTTGGAAGGGATCTTGGGAGGTCTATAGTCCAACTTGCTGCTCAAAGCAAGGTCTGTATTGAATTCAAACCACATGGCTTACGGTTTTGTCCAGTCTTGGAAACCTCTAGGAATGCAGTTTGCGCAACCTCTCTGGGTGACCAGTTCTAAGGATTAATTATTTTTAGTGAGAATTGTTTTCCTTATACTTGGTGAGGACACCTGTTGTGTCAACTTAAGCCTGTTGTCTCTTGTCCTCCCACCCTGCACCTCTGGGAAGAGTCTGGTGCTCTCTTCTCCATGACCTCTGGGGCAGGCTGCTGCTATGCTCCCCTCAAAGCTGTCTATTCTTGGGCTTAACAAGCCCAGTTCCCTCAGCCTCTCCTAACTGGAGAGATACTCCAGCCCCCAAATATCTTGCTGGCCATTCACTGAACTTGTTCCAGGTTCTCAATCTTTCGTGTGCTGGAGGTCCCAAAACTGCATCCAGTATCTACATGTGATTGATTACCCCCTTTTATTCAGCGTTCACTAACTTTCTTCCATCCATTGCCTGTGCCCCTGTTAATACAGCCCAGGTTGTGGTTGATGTTCGTTGCTGCCAGGACACAGACATAGCTCGTGTTCAGCTTGCTGTCCTTCAACACCTCACATGGTCGTTTTAGCAGATCCACTCTCCAACCAGGCAGTCCTTAGCTTGTACCAAGGTGCAGGGGATTATTCCTTCCCCAGTGCAGGACTTTGCATCTGTCCTTGTTAAATTTCATCAGGTTGCTGTTGGCCCATTCTTCTACCCTGCCTAGGTCTCTCTGGGTGGCAGCCCTCCCATCTGGCACGTTACTGTTCCCCTCAGTTTGGTCTTGTCCCCTGACTTGAGGAGGGTGTGTGGCAACACCTCCTCCAGGTCATTGACAAAGATGTTAAGCAGGACGGGCCCTGCGACAAACCACTTGTTATTGGCCTCCAGATAGAGTACCATCCTCTGATCCCAACTTACTCATTATAGTATTATTACTGGAAATTAAGCTGGATGTGGAATCTCTTCAAGTCTGTCACCTGTATGCATAGGAGGCAAAACATGTCTGGGACTGGTGTTGCATCTCTGCAGGTAGAACTTAGGCTGCGTGCCATTGCTGGCTAAATTTCCTTAAACACAATGATAAATTAACCCATTGTTCAAATCACCCTTAAGTGAGACAGCCCAGAAGTGAAATAAAGCAGCACCAACACAATGCTGCTCTCTTCATTTCACATGTGATTTCATGATGTTGTTTCTCACTGGTACTCTAATAGCATAAAAAACAAACTGCCAAGGAACTACTGGGTGAAAACTGTAGCTCCTGAAAACTCTTTCCATTTTGAATGTGTCCTGGTTTGAGGTAGAGTATCTGTTATTCGTCTCAGTGGCCAGTCCAGCCCAAACCACAACTGATTGCAACTTCAGCTTAGCAAGTTTTAATGGAAGTCACAAAGTATGTTTTTGACCTAAGAATATATTTTTTTGATTAGAAAAATGTACTCTTATCCCTGTCAAAGCTCTTGACATAGCTTTTTTAGCTTAGTCTTTCCTAATTACTCATGCTGCCTGATATATTAAATCGTGCTCACTTTAGTTTTTCTCTGTGAAATGAGCAACCAGTAGTTCTTACTGGTGTTGGATCTTCTGCAGAAGTGCTGGTTTTAGATGTTGGGAGTGCAGCCCAAAAATTCCTGATGAAATTAGATGTCAGTACCTTTTTTGTTGACACATATGAAGCTGCTGGTAAAGCTACGTGCTTTTATAAACAAAGATGCCCTTCAAGTGTTGTAAAATTGATATGATTAAGAAACTAGTTCCTTCTGTCCTGCTCTTGGAGAAGTTCTGAACTAATTTCAGTTACCTGCCTTGAAAGAAGATGTCATTAGCAAGGATTGTCTCTTCAGACTTAGTGTTGTATAATTTGAAAAGAATTGAAGGAAATGCATAAATGAGTTGCTCCTTGGCAATAATAGGAGAAATGTTACAGGCTCTTGCTCATGGTAGCCAAAGGAATAGAAAAAAATTAACTTCAAGTGGCCTCAAGGATTCTTTTCTTAATCCACTTACTCTGTTTGTGCATAAAGAACATAAAACCAGCAACACTGGGTCAGAAGAGAGGTTTATGTATAGTCCTGTATCCCACCTTTGCTCTGCCTTGGGAGGGGTACAAGAGTAAGGGCAAGGATATAGTGATAGCTCAGCAGAGCAGTCTCCTGCCTTTCAGTGTTTTTGCAGCTCTGTAACCTACTGACCCAGAAATGGTGCCTTTGTATTTGAGAAATTCATCTAGAGTTTCTGCGAACATGTTCTTGAACCAATGCAAACTCCTAGAATCCACAGTATACTGCAGCGAAGAGTTGCATGGTTTTAGGGCATGTTGCAGGAAGACCCATCTCATCTCACGTGCTTTGAACTTCTACCTGCTTCCCAACTCCTGTGTTGGAGGGAATAGCGAATAGTAGTAGCTCCATGACCTTTTTCTCCCTTTCTATTTCCCTTATTATTTTAAGGACCTTTATTCCTCGGCCATTTCTTTTCCAGGCTGAAGAGCCACCGACTGCTTAGTTGTTTTTGTGTGGAAGTTGTTCCTCATCCTTTGATTACCTTTTTCCTAATCTTGAAAATTCTATTAAGTGATTTGGAGTTGAGGGACCAAATCTGCGCACAGTTATGTCATTCACTTTAGATTATTTCACTTTATGAAGGTAGTTGCTGTCAGAGACCTCTGTGTATGTTTTGGGTTTTGGTCCTTTTTTTTAAAAAAAAAAAAAAGAAAAAAAGAAAAAAAGCAAGCTGCAGTGAAACCGGTGGAAAGCTCATCAGTGGAATGGAGTTTGCTCCTTATGTCTCAAGAGATCAGCAGACTTTTCTTTTTTGACAGCCATGGGAAGAATCAGCTTTATCAGTAGTGCAGATCCTCCTCTAGACTTGCTGCTGGTTGCCAGGAAATGTTAGATTTGAATCATATGCGTACCACATGTTGACCTAACTTTATGCAACTGGCTCTTGTGTGGAGGGAGGGAAACAAAATGTGCTTATTTCCAAGGGCCTGGCTAGTTCCAGCCCAGTGGATTCTACAAAGCAATGGTAGGCAGCACATCTCTCTTCACACTTGTGCTTAGGCGTATGGGGTGTTTTTTGTCTTGTTCACTGGCTCTGAGGCTACCTCTCTGACGAGCTAGTCTGCTGAGGCTGTTGCAAAGGCTGTGGTGCTGCTACTGCTACAAGCCGCCTCCTTCACTGCTACTTGTACAAGCAGACTGCTTCATTGCCTCAGCATTCCCCTTCCACCGTGACTGTTTTTGGTTGCAGTCTTGAACGTGGCCATTCAAGACTGAGGCCCTACCCGTGTGTCTTCTCACAGCTCTTACTTGCTTTCATCTAGTGCTACAGAAAAATCTTGAGTTGTTCCTTTTCTCCACACATCCAAGAGATAACATGAGCTCAGCTGCAGAATCGCCTGTAGGAAGAGGGAGACACGTGACTGTGGCAAGCAGTGAAGCTGTTGTACCAAGAAAGGGGAAATACCACTGGCTTATGGGAAGGCAAGAGGTGCCACCAGTCTGCACCTGGTTGCTGCCATTTCATCCAGCAGCTAGCACTCACTCCAAGAGTCTGGATGCTGTGGTGGGTCAGGTACTGGCTGCTGGGTTGAGGCCTTGGAAAGTGGCAGTGAGGACACGAAGAATAGGTAGGAGATCTTTAAGATCTAGGTGAACACCAACCGAGCCAAAAGCTGCTGAGCAGAAAAAAGGGAGATGAAGTTGTGTTAATGTATTTCCTTTTTTTAAGTTTTTGTGGTGTTCTAAAGCCTGAAGCTCCCTCTGATGCTGTGTCTCAAATTGGTAGCCAAGTACACGTGGGCAGGAAAGGAAGGGAATGTAACTTGAAATAGGTCCCTTATTTTCAGGCACTTTGGATGTTGCGGCAATCAAAGGAGGGGATGTGACTAAAAGCCATCAAAACCACTTCCAATCACATGCCTTTTAGTGGATCAAATGAGCAGGATTTTTAGAATATAAAACAAACAGGAAATCGCTCAAACTGTAGCCCACCATTAACTTGGAGGGGAGGGAAGATAGATTAAAACTATCCTTGCAAACAGCCATCTTGTTGTAAAGCCTAATAGGTGATTGAATGCATGTGTAAGAAATGGATCCAAATCAACATTTCTTGGACCACCTTTTATTGGGTGTTGGGTTTTTTGTTGCTCTTAGTAATAGAGTCAGGCTGTTATTATGTGAGTAGTAGATAGCTATTCATGCAACACTTCCACTTATTTGCTCACATAGTTCCCTTACTGAACTCATAGTTACCCAGTGTGAGCAGCAACCAGGAGGCCAGCCTCAACTATGTACTCTGAAGGGTTATGATGTGCCAGTACCTTCTAGGTAGGTGTTCCTCGGTCCTTTGTTTCATTGGATGTATAAATAAATCTGTAGTCTTCATCTGACTGCATATAGCAGGTGTCTCCCTTTTGGATGTGGTCCGAGTTGCAAATCTACTGTTGATGTTACTGTGTTCTAGTGTCCTTGTGTAGATTCAGCAGGCTTTTGGTCTGGGAAACTTTCATAGGCTGCCTTCTCAGCACACCTTTCTTCTTGGCATGTTGTTTTTTGGTAACTGTTTCTCTGTCCAAATGTGTAGAAATCGACAGTTGCCATTCACACGAGCTTACAGCAAAGCAATGCTTATTACATCCCAACTATGGGACTCTTGCTTTTTGAGTATGAGACTTCTGTGGGCCTGTAGCACTCTTGCAGGCAGCTTGGCATCAGCTCATTATCCTTAACTTTATGATTTGTGGGTATTGGTTGTTGCACCCCAAATGTTTGCTGGTTCAGGTTACTATTGCAAACTGGGATGACTTGTTACATACTTGAGTTACTGCATCTTTGTAGGAAATTTTTCATTTCCCCTTCATATTAGCCTCTTACTAACATTCAGTAATTAGTGTGCGTTGTCATCCATGGGTAGGTTTGGGTCTGATACCCAGGAGGCATCTGTTCCTGGTGACATCCTGTTCTTTTAAAAAAGTAGAAGAAAGAGTGCAGCGGGGGGGATACTGAAGGCTCGAAGAGCCTTTGCGTCTGGGATTGCAGTAGGAGTGTGCAGAGGGAATTCAGGCTAGGTTAGTGATTGGGACTTTCCCGACTGTGCGATCTTCAATGAGTTGTGATGTATTACAAACACCTCTAGGAATGTATGAAGATGCCTGTATAGCAGATGTGAACTTCTCTTAGCTATGCTGTGTATACCCACTACAACCAGCCCTCAGATCTGAGGTCCACAGCTCACTGGCTGCAGAATTAATTGTGGGATCTAGGAGGAGGGTGGAAGGACTACAAAATGTATCAGAAGAGCACCTGAGCTTTTGTGAGCTCAGGAATTGAGTGGAGGGAAAAAAAAAAATAATCTGGTGTTGCTGCTAAATGTTAGAGATAAGTGTCCATGACTTCCACTGCTTTGCTACATGACTTAACTTCTGGTCTAAGCCAATGTCCAGTCATGCCTTTGGACACTGTAGAAAAGCACATTGGTGATTGTTTTGTGTGGCCATATGTTAGGAAAGTAACTTTTATCTTCATGAAACAGATAGGAGACCTCTCAAAGTGGTGTCCTTACTTGACTAGTGAAATATGTTAACCTGCTTCAACATGGAAGTGTGGTTTTACTTACAAAATAGATATAAGCTATGCAATGCTTTGTTTCAGCTTGTCAAACTGTGGTCTTGCAGCTTCCCTGGGTTATATGAGGCGACTGCCCTTTGTGCCTTGCTGTTTAAAGTCAGCAGGCAATCCTCTCCTCCATTCTTTTGGGAAGTTGCTGTCTGTTCCAAAGCGAAGACTTATTTTCTTACAGTAAGAATACTTGATTTTTCTGAGATCATGTATATCTGCATGTCAACAGTTCCCATTAACTTGCCAGAACCAACCTGTTTAGTGGCCACCCTTCAGTTTGATTGTTCATGTTTCCATGGTGAAACTGCTATTAATTTCTCCACTGTTCAGACAGTGCATTAATGCAGCTTCACACAGGTGAGCCAAGCAACCAGTCATTGAGACTGTAATGTGTAAGGGATATTAGAGCCGTAGCCTCCAGTATCCTTGGACTGTGCTGACTGCTCTGCATTGCTCCCAATCCTTATGCCGTGGTATTAGCTTCTGAGCTTTGTGGGATTACAAGCACTGCCCTACTACATATAGCTCGTTGGATGTCTGTCTTCTGCTCAATAAAGACGGTACAACATTGTTCTTTTGCATTTTTGTTGCAGTGAGACCAGCTGTTTTAGCAGTTGATGGGAGGGAGCTTCACAAATGCAGAAGAGACCTTCTGGCCTTGAGATTAGGGAGAGAGTTCATCAGGTCTGTCTGCCTATATGTGCTTTCTTGCGCTGGGATAGTGGTGAACCTGAAAATTTGCCGCTGGCAATGCCAGGCTGCTGATGCAAAGCTGCTTGGAGCTGACCCCAGGCTTCTGCAAGGCAGGAGGTGTTATCCTGGGCTGAGGGGCGACAGGTTTCTGATGGCAGAGCACAGAAGTGTCTGAGGTGCCTTCCTGTCGGAGATCACTGCTGCTGCTCCAGAAAGCCAACCCTCACAGTGCCCTGTGCCAGGAAGGGTCACCACATGCACATGCATTGCCCTGTTAGTGTGGTCACAGATGTGCACTTCTGCAGCATATGCATGTTTCCAAACATTTTTAAGGCCTTTTAAAAAATACTTTTAATAAGCGTGAACACCACTGGATCAAATATATCAATGAAAAAAACACAGAGCTTCTGACTTTCACAGAATTTGCCCCTTTCAGAGAAGCAGGTGGTACAGGTTGTGTGAAATGGTGGAGTGGGAGTAAAGTTATACGCTGTTTTCTGTACTGACACAATAAAAAAAAAGATTGTATTTGGGGAGTGAGCAGATTATAGACTGCACTGTAACTAGTGGAGTGACAAATCTTTAAGCTGCAGTGGCATTTGACACTTGCTGTTTAGATTTCTCACTTTAGTGGAAGTAAAGGCAACCAGAAGTGATCAACAGCTGTTCCAGCAGCACTTTGACTACTTCCCAGCGTCTACGTGGTAGAAAATATGGTTTCTCCAGTCTTCTTACATCTAACTAAATTCAGGTAGTTGGGTTTGGGACAGAGGAAACTTCCATTTTGCAAGTAATAGAAAATGTTGCCTTCAGTCTCAATGGGAAATTTTCAATGAGTACTGATAGAGCTAGTGCGTAAAATGTAAGAGTGGGCACTGCTGACTTTTTCTGCCAAAGAGCTCCGAGTGTGTGTGGGGAAACCCCTTAAAAAAACCCTACTGACTGCTGCAGCACGTCAGCTTGGTTCACTGTTGCTCCTTTGGGTCATTGCTTTAGCTGTAAAAGTGAAGAGTTCGAAGTTTTTGGAAGTGTTGAAAAAGAAATACTTCTCAAGAGTATTTATCTTTTGTGATCTAATTGGAGCAAATAAAGGTACCAGCTTACTTCCTCACGAGTTTTCTCTCATTTGGGCAATGGTAAGTTTATAATCAAGTGAGGGATCATTTTAATAATACATCTCAGGACAATGATACCATCACTGTGTGGTATCACATTCAAATTGTGACTAACAAGTTAATTATAGATACTGTATATTAGTTCCGCTTTTCTTTTTGACATCTTAAACTTGGCAAAAGAAAAATGTAGATTATAAAAAGATTGAAAATTACAGTCTCTAGTTGAGTTCCAACATCTCATGCACAGTTACTTAAACTTTAAAAAATGCTTTTAAATAGATCTTCCCAGACTGTTAGTCTGCTGCTAGATGAACAGTTCAGGGGTATTTCTATAAATCAGCAAAAGAAGATTTTTATCATGAGATGAATCCCAAAATTTGTCTGCAAAGAAGAAAACTTAAACAAAACCAAAATCCCCACACAAATGAACAAACCAAAAAAAACCAACAAAACCCCCCTTCTCTGCTTGTCTTTAAACCTGCTAATAAGCATTTTCATAACATTATTTGAAACAAAATAATTGTACTTGTCCATGAATTATTCTCTTATTTGAAGTCCCTGCCTTCCTCCTCGCAAATTATTTGCTATTTGCCAGCTCAGTTTCTTTCTCTGAGCTGAGCAAAAAGCAAGCCAAATAATAAGCTTCCATTAGCTTACTTGTTTTCTAACCTTTCTGATGTTGATATTACTAGAAAAGCAAGTGTAGGTGATGCACACAGTCCTGTTGCACACTTGAGTTTGTTTTTCCAGCAGGCAATTTGGACTATGGCTTCTAGACTTTCAAACTGACTCAAACTATTGGAAGAGACTTCATACTTGAAGGCTTACTGCCCCCAAATAAAACTGCTAGCCTGTGAGCCAAGGTCCTGTTCTTTTTGGCAGATAAGAGTGCTCTGTAATTCCCACTTTGCTTTCATTTCAACGCGCTGTTGGAGGAAGCTGCTTTCTTCTTTCCCCCACCCTCTATTCTCTAATCACAGCAGCTACATAGTAACATCCTTATGCTGTATTCCCTGGATGATAGAGAGCCTCCTGGGATTTGTAGGACATGCAGCTTTCCTGGGGCTCTTGCTTCCATCAAAGACCAGGGCAGGGGTGAGGGTGGAGGGCATCTCTTATCCTCGCCCTGTTTGCCAGGGACCAGTGTACAGCCACATTGGTATGGGGAAGATGTTTTATGAGCTTGAACTGAAGAGCTTTGGACCTGTGTGTATGGATTATCTAGTTTTTTGTGATATCCTGATGCTAAAGGTGTAGTGCTTTCCAAGTCATCTGATAGCAGAAGGCTGGAGGATACAGAGACTGCTACCATACCAGCTGTGTTTGAAGATGCATATAGGAGGGGCGGGAGGCAGGATCTGAAACCTACTTTTTTGGGGGGGAGTATGGGGAATTAGTTCCTGGAACTACATAATTGCGAGTCTTTGTTCCACAGAAATAAGTAGTTTTTCAGATCCCTTTAGTCTTGTGTTCTGCTAAGAACATGACTTTAAAAAGTTATAGAAACACTGTAGTTGTTTGTAGGCATAAGAAATAATTTACAGACTATGTTGCAAACATCACTTTAGTCTTAATAGACTACTTGACTAGCAACTTTGTGGATGCTTTCTATGGATTCAGTCTAAAATTCCAGCTTCTACTTCACTTTAAGGAAAACTGGAATTCAGTTTCTAAGTGCAAAAGAATATTTTCTGTATAACCAGAACTGAAAGGAAGTTTTATATTGTGCTGGTCAAAGGAGGTATTCTTAGTACAAAGCCTTCTTATTCTGTGCTAACCCACAACAGGAATCTTTGCACCTTTAATAAATGTCAGCATGTATATCAGCTGCGCACAAGATCCTAAATTATTAAGACTTAGTATGATGTGGCTGTCTTGTGAATAAAGCTATAACCTACATAATACTCAACCTCCATCAACTGTTTGTGGTGCATTAAGGATGCAAAAATCTACAAAATTGGATATGGAGGAGGGAAGGGACTATAAGTAAGCTTGCAGCTCCTAATTCCCTGTCCATTACTATCAAGTCATACTGTCCTATGACTTTAGAAGAATATCAGTTGAATTTGGGGAGGACAGGAATCACCAGCACTACAAAGGCTTCCTACAGAAATGATTGTGGGTGTTACTGGTCTGGAAACTGCTTTTGGAATCACATTCTCACAGGATTTCTTGCAGTTCTGCAGATTACCTGTCTGTTCAGAAAAAGCACAAGCATTACTTTGCTTGTTTAGGCTTTTGGAAGTCTACCTTACCTTTTTGTGTTCATAAAACTGCTTTTCTCACCCCACTACCTGTGTTGTTGCTTAACTACCCATCAGCTGGTCATAACTAATTTCTAGTGATCAATGTTACGCGACGCATGTGTTTTTTTCTTGCCAAGGTATGGTGATTGCTTGAACAGAGGTAACTATTGTGGGAATGTGTATTAACTTTTCTTCTCCTTTATTACTGTTAGCAATTTAATTCACCTCATAGCTGCCTCTTGCATGCTTTTGTGGCTTTGGCATATCTAACAGTATATCTTGCAGAAGCGTTGCTTTTCATTTCCTTCTGAGAGGGATCCAGATGGAGCAATGCTGTCCAAGGAAATCCTGCCGCTTGACCCTGGCTGCAGCTATAAGGGGGTCATTAACATGGTCTTTGCTCCTTTCTACTGCCCTGTGCTAGTGTAGCTGTTGTGTCCTCTATTGTGTATCTGTTAAGCTGCCCACCCCATCACAGCTTATCAGTGAGAAGAGCTTTATTCCTGGGAGTAAGAAGACAAAAAATGGGAGAGGAACTGTGGGAAACTAAAACACATATCTTCCTCCTTACTATTTTCTTGGGAGGTAGGATATATACAGTAATTTTGGAGTGCACATGAATGTTAAATTTGTTTCTTAATCCTAATGGTTACTTCATCAAAATGATCAGTACTGTGAGTACATGCGCTATCACCAAAATACACAACCCACAGAGCCGGCGCTCTGTAGGCTGCAGATACTGTGGTGCATACAGCTTGCACTGAAGTGGTATGATCCACATTAAGTCTGTTTTGGGATCATCAAAAAGTAATTTGAATAAGCAGGCCATTTGCTCATTAATGGGTGTCCTGCAAAAGGGTGATGAGATATTTCAGTGATTTTAGTGGAATCTGGGGTTGTGTGTGGATACAAGACCCTCCACAAGTAAAGGTATTTGTCACTGTGGCTTTCTAGTTTGGTTTAGGTGAGAAATACAAAATTTTTTTTAATATTCCTGAAGTGCGTTGTGCATTTAGAGATTCTTGGTAGTGTCCCCTGTTTCTCACGAAGAGTTCACTTCATGTTTTGCAGCTCTTCATAGCTCCTTCTACAATACTCAAGGGATACCTGTGCTCCTCACGTTGTAACCTGTGATACTTCATTATAAAGGTTGCCCGTGTTGTCCTCCCCTACTTTCTCTGAGCTGTGATGCAGTTGGTGGGGCTTGCCAGGGTGTAGAGATGTGGTTTCTATCTTGCAGGAGTCCTCTGGGTGGGTCTTGAGGCGTGCAACCTTCCTCGACACAGGCAGGCTCCCTGGGTTCGGCTGAGGCTGAGAAGTTCCTAGAGTGCGAATGCTGTATTTTGTGTGATCTGGATTGGGAGGCTGCCCATTTGGCTACACCCCTCCCTCCCTCCCTCAGTGACAGCCCAAAATAAACATTGCGCAAATCATATGTCCCTCAAACAAGCAATCAGTGAAAATTGCTGTGCTTCCACTAAGATTAAGACTTATCAAAGTGGGCAGTGATTGCAGGAGTTGGTCTTTGCTTGGAGTTTGTTCTAATGAAGTCTTTGCTGCCCCATGAAGGCACGGCAAGAATATGAAATGACACAACCTACAAAAACTTCACCACTAATTGCTTTTTATGTTCTTCTGCTACACCACGATCTCTTTTGGTCTCATTTATTTTGGTGGAAAGCCCTTCTGGTAAAGAGGAAAACTTTGTGTAGGCTAAGTAAGTAGGAGACATTAAGATTTTGCTATGAGGTGAAACAAGACCTTTATGGTAAATGTACTTTAAAATTGTCATTAGTGAGTAAATCTTTTAACACACCCACACCCACCCACCCAAAGAAACAAACCAAAGCAAACAAAAACCCCACAAAACCCCACACCAAAACCCACCACAACACCAACCCCCAAAAACCCTTAAATCAGTGGATTGCTGTATGGCTCTAGTTTAAGGGGCGAAAAGTAGTTTGGATTGGAAATGTGTACAGTTTCATTTTATGAAACCTGGTTTACTGTGTGAATAATTCCTTATAAATATAGATAGTGATTTAAGAGATGACTCATTAATGGTTTAAAAGCAGTATAGTAAAAATGAAACTCGGTTATATGTGAGAGCTATTTTTGTGTTGGTTTTTTTTTTAAAGTTATTTTGAGAGTTACTTTCAGTGGAATCCTTCTAACCATTTCTTATAGTGTAACTGTGATTGCCTACCTCGCTGGTTTTCTCTTTGCCTTTAATGTAGTAGTAGCAAACTGGGAAATGTGGATGTCAGGAAAGTAAAGTATGGGCAAATGTACAACTTGAAGGGCTAGAATGAAGCTGGTCTTAAAATTATGGTAACTTGTTATTTGTTGCAGTACTAGATCGTATCCTGTTACTGTATCGAAGTAACGATTAAAAGCCAGTGTAATTCTAAATTCTAACTTCCTGTATGTCATCTCAGTGACTGAGGTTGTTGGCTTGCATGACTTAACACATAGTTTTCCTTCCCTTTATGTTTCAGTGATCCTTGGCTGACCAATGCCCCTATATGCAGGAAAATTCTTCTTATTAAACATTGGTAGTAATCTCAACAAGAAGAAAAAGTTCAGCTGGCATTAAGCTTGAGAGAAGTTAAAGCTCTGCATATTTTCTTATATTTGCTGTAATACCAGTTCTTCAGTGTGAGGCTTCTTTTTATGATTAGTTATATAAATAATTCTGGTTTATTTGGCACTTTACTGAGACTATTGGACTTAAAAGCAGTATGTATATCTCCTAAAACTTCCATCAATATAGGAACTAAGTTACACTGATAAAAAAAAATTAATGCATTTCAGTTTTAGAGAAGTGTTGCTACCTGTCCACTCTTCCATAAAGGCTTGCCTATGCATGGAGTTGCAGGAAAAACAATTAATACAGGCTGGGTTCTGCGCTCAAGCAATGCGTCTCTTAGGAATATCGTTGCCTTCACATCTTCCAATTAGCAGAACTTAATTCTAAAGATAGGCATTTAGGCTGGGCTTAAAGTAACGGGGACTCCAAATTCAGTGACTCGTGGGAGGTTCTAAACCAGTCTGCTTTTCTCAGCCTTGCTTCTTCATGTGTGTATAATCAGGTCTTGAAATTCATAGTGCTTTTCCATTATCTAAAAAATGTGAACGGTTTTGGGTGAAGCTTCTGTCAGACCCTCTGCTCATCTGAAAAAACCCAACTACACTTTCAGAACCCTTCCAATGCAGATTTGGAGAATTACCTGAAGTTTTAAATTAAAACACTCGCCTTGTGTAACACTATCTAATACTTCACTGCTGTTAGATTAGAAACACAGAGCCATGATTTATAAGCAATTTGTTGGGCACTTGGTCTGTTTGGCACAGTTTTAACAGATGCCACTGAAAAGCTGGTGCATTTTGTATTAAGGCAGGTGATCCTTTTAAATAAATATTTGCTTTTTTTTTTTCAGGCAAATTAATTCAGAATTAAGTATTTGCTTTTTGAATTACTTAATAGTTTGAGGCAAAGTGGAAAAACAACAACCGTGAGCATACCTGTGATTCTTTCAACTTCATCCAACTATATACCTATTTCCCCTTAGTTTTTGTACTTTCCTGCTGTTTTTCCCCTTTGCTGCTGCTTCTCTTCCCTGAATCTCACCTATACTCCCTGGTCCCCTTCCCAGCAGACTGCGGCACTGACCAGCTTGGCTCCCAGGTGCAAACCCCCCCTGTTTCGGGGGGGGTCCTAGAAGGGCAGAGCTGGAGGGCTGGCGGTGCTGGCAGGCTTTGCTGCTGGCAAGGGGGTAGCCATGAGGATGGAACTGAGGGCGAAAGGTGGCCTGAGGTGAGATGACTTTGTGCTTTGCATGACTGGGAGGGGTGGGGGGAGCCAGGCAGAGGCATAACCACATGCAACACTTGAGATCAAGGTTTTTAGGTCAACATGCAGCAACACAATCAGTAGCAGCTTGGGCGTGGAGGGCAAGATTACCCTCACCCCTGGGCTGCAGGCTCTAGCTGGGTGTTTTTTCAGCATTAGTAGTCCAAAAGCTTAAAAGTTGGACTCCAAACTGCAGCCACGTTGGATGCTGACAAAGCAGCCTTGCTGGATGGGTTTGTTAAAATGTACCCTACCATTTGTACAGGTGACCTGAGTAATGGCACAGGAGTACAACTACAGTTAGGTCTCTCCGGAGAGAAGCTCTAGTATGGGGATTAGGCCTACATCTCACTTTATTTAAACAGGCACAGAAATATCTTGTAATTTGGTACTGTTTTTTTGTTTTATTCTGTTTTCCTTTATTCTTTTAGTAGCATGTTCTGTGTAATGCGTTCTCTACAAGCGGGTGTTGAAACTGAGATGTTGTTAGGCAAACATCTGTTCCTATGGAAAACAAATGGGATTTATGTTGCTCAGCACCTTATTTACTAACGCAGCCAAAAAGGGGATGCAAATATCTCCCCACTTTTCTGCCCGCACATCCCCCCAGTTGTGCTTGTGTGCTCGCTTTGCTGGCAACAGTAATTTTACACACTGGCTCCTGTGGTCTCCCTATATACTGTTCTAAGAATAGCATAGTATGCAGGTAAGTCACAGCAGACAAGGCCATATGAAGCTGTTAATGCAACACTGTCGTTCTGGTAACCCTTTGGATCCATGTCTGTCCAGATTTTGTGCTGTCCACTCCTGCCTTCCAACCTGTTTGCTGGTTGATCGTGTCTTCTTTCCTGGTCTTTGTGTGTATAGCACTGTCTGTAGTTGTCACAGGTATCTGCTGTTGGAGGATCTGTAGTCTGGGGACTGTGCTGGTCAGCACACAACACTTAAATGAGTCATTATCTACTAGAGTTTAAAAAGAAGAAAAATTGTAAAAATATTTTTGAAAGGTCTGTGTAAAGTTTCCTAAAACAAAACTTAAGGTAATATCTCAGACTAGTAAAAACAGATGATGAAGTCAGCGGTGTTGTGAAGAGTTTCTACACAAGTAGAAAATTCAAGTAAACTGACTAGTTATGTGTGTTTTTTCATTCAAAATTCTCTCTTCTGACTTCAGTCCTCATAACAGCTGAACAACTTCTTCCATTAGGGCTCGGGAGAACATGTGGCAGCTAATCTTGATAGCTGCTAACTTGGGCTTTATGTTCAGAATGAGCAGAGTATACCTTTGGCTATTAATTATTACTTGCTTTGGTATTTCTGCTCCTTGTGAACATGTTGAGGTTGCTGCAAACCATATACTTGCTAAATTGTAAGGTTTCTTGGTGGAATAGGCACTGATGTAACTTTAAATAACAGACTAACTCTTGGGTACAGAAACCTTTTTGTACCTTTAGGTAGAATGATGCTTTTCTAGCTTGTACCTTTGTCCTATTAAAATCTTATTTTGTGTATATTGTTGTGTTTATTGCCATGTTTCGGGTGGCTTAGTGCTTCATAGTTGTTCTGTTCATTTATATATGGCATATCCTTTTGCTAGCTTTCCGATGCAACCAGTAAGCATTTGGCTATCTGACCTTGCCTCTGGACAAAGCATTTGTTTACCTTCTTGTAGATGCCCTGAGCACAGCTCTTCTGGCACCCCTGTGCCACTAGAATGGAGCAAGAAAGAATCTATATTCAGTTTTCCATACTTTTATAGTACCCTTGTGCATCTTTTAGTCCTTGTTGTCTTCCTCACTACATAGCTTATTAGCTAAATGTAAGGATGTTCAGTGAGTCTGCCAGTGCCGCAGAGTAAAGAATTTGCTTGAAACTATGAAAATGATATTTCAAATAAAGGACACTTGCTAATGAAAAATGCAGTAAACTTGCCTGGGAGAGTAATTGGAGATGGTTGCGGGTGTATAGATATTACTTGAAAGTAGAATGTTAAGTGTTATATGTATTGGTAACGCCTTTGATAACTATTTCTATTAACAAATGAGACCTACCAGATAATGCATGACTTTACAGTATTATGCACTATGGTCTAGTTTTCGAAGTATTGAATAATATTAGAAATGGTGGCTAAGATAAGACTTCTTGCTTCCTTTAGGTGACTCTGTTCAGACTTTCATCCACAGGTGAAAGATTTTTCTGGGTTTTTTTGAACAGCTGATGCTAAAGTTACTGAAAAGTTTGAAAAAGAGTCATATGTGGAACCTAAAATAGAAAACAGCTGGGGAATGCAAGGCTTTTTACAGTGATTCACTATGTATTTTTATTTTTGCAGACCCTTTGTCATTCTTGCCTATCTGAAATATTTACTTTTCACTTGAAAGAAATTAATTTAGTCCATTTGCTTTCAGCTTGTCCTGCCCCAGCCCTCTTACGCTGCTTCAGGATTTTGAGTGCTATGCAGCCGTTTCCTTCCGATACCATCAGGGTAGCGTTGAGCTCCGGGGCTGCGTCAGGAACACTGACACTGCCCTGGTGAGTCACCTGGTAAAACTGAAACAGTCCCATGTGATTATTCACACACGAGATTCAGGCTCATCTATCTGTAAATAAGCATGTGCTTGTCTACCTTGTTTTTCCTGTAAACTGCTGAAGCAGTGAAAGTGCTTTCTAGGCATGTGCCCTTGACACACAATGCTAAAAATAGGGCAGTTTGACACCGCTACAAACTCGCAGGCTTCCTAGTTGTCTGAAAAGGCGCTCCCTTATTTAAGCAATCATTTGAATGGTCGCCTTTTTTTCCTGAAAGTGAGTGGATACTCTAAAGTAATGAGAGATGTGGTTTTGGTTTTTTTTTTTGTATTCGGTTCTAATACAATAATAGAGCTGCTGAGTTTATTTCTTCAATATATGGACAAAGTTAGGTGGCATATCTGTTCATAATGTTCTCATAACTTTTCATAATCTCACTGGGAGAGGGCAGAGGTGGGTTTCAGTCTTTTTAAGGCATCTGTGCTCTTTCTTTATGGTGTTAGTGCTTTTTCTGAGCATTTTTAAGCACTGTTATTCCGCTCATGAAGTCACGCTGTTGTCTCTCAGGTTATTGTCACTGTAACTGAAACTGCTTCAGATGTAGTTGGGACCTTGTTAGCAGAATAACCAGTTATATTAGTCAAAGCTTGCCTATTTTTATGACTGTACTTTTGTCACACCTTTCTTCCAAAAGAGCTGAACTAGTTAAGCCCATGAAAGCATTTCACGCTGTTTTTTTACCAGTGTGACACCGTGTGCATCACGTGAAGGTTGTCATATCTCCCTCAGATGGGCTTCTCAGGACTTGTGCTCCGGACCCACGAGGTTTGCTGTGTTCCCAAACAGTGTTTCCCCTGGTCGTGCCGGAAGCGACTCCCCGAAGCACGGCCCAGGACTGATTTAAGTACAAATCCCTTGTTAGAGCCTGAACCAGAGGGATGGCTTGCTGCGCTCGGAGCGGGAAGGGGGATGTTTGGAGCTGGGTGTATGAGGCCTGGGGGGGAAGGGGAGAGGAAGAGACTTATTTTAACTAACTGTAAGCTTTATGTAGCTTCCTTCCTTCCTTGCTTCCTCTGCCCCCTGATTTACCTTTACGGTAAGAGCATATGAGAGTCTGTGTGGCTTTGAAAAAAGTTATCGCTGCTGCTCAAAAGGAATGGGTCTCCTCCCTGAGTTGTCCCCAGGGTGCCTGTGACGTGGCAGTGGTGTCTGGATGGCACATGTGTGGGCAGGCTCTGGGCAGGGGAGAGTGCTGGGGCTGCCATCAGGGGCGGCCGCTGCGCACGGAGCTGAGCGAGGACTCTGCCTTCACCCCCAGCCTGGGGGGAGAGGAAATGTGGGGCTCCAGTGGCCGTGACACCTTGAAGGCAGCGGAAATGTGGTGGGTGGGGAGGGGACCAGACTGAGCAGCAGCATCCGTAGGCCAGGGCCAGGCTGTGAAAGCACGGGGAGATGAGAGCGAGCAGGGAAAGGCTTCGTTTTGCTAGGTTGGTGCCCTGCATGCTGTTGTTGCTGAAGAGAGCAGTGGCGGGGATCTCATGGCCTCCTCACGTTGCCCCGCTGTTCAACCTGCTGCTCCTTCAGAGCAGTTGTAGCCTCTTTACTGCTCAGCAGATCCAGTGCTGAGGTGGAGAAATTCCCTGTGCCCCCTCTCTCAGCTCCCTTGCGTACATCCACAGACTTGAGATCTCCCTCAGGCTTCTCTTTCGTAGCTGGTATTACCGCGAGTCTTTGAGTTGTTTCTTGGAAGTCATGTTTTGTAGGCTTTGGAGGGT
Organism: Burhinus bistriatus; assembly: GCA_013397275.1. Lineage (NCBI taxonomy): Eukaryota > Metazoa > Chordata > Aves > Charadriiformes > Burhinidae > Burhinus > Burhinus bistriatus. Next base: position 74,750 of record VYXH01007504.1, on the reverse strand, counting down.
TCTCGCTCCTGTGCTGCAGGTGCCTTCAAAGCAGTTCGTGTGTTTCTCTGAGTGGTGGCACATGGCGAGCAACCAGGGCTGCAGGGAAAGACCTGATAGGACTAGATGGGGAGAGGGTGCTGGTCTCAAGGGAAGAGCCATTGCAGGTTCAGTGCTGGGAAACAGCATCTGCAGAGAGTCTTGTCACTGCAAATATAATCTGGTTTATTCCAAATTGATTGCCCTCGCAAACAAAATAGCTCTCAGGGCTTGCACTGTATCCTGCCTTATACCAGCCGTTAGTGTTGCACGGGATTCCTTGACACCCATATCCATCAAACTCTTGAGTGAATTTCACTTTAAAATAATCCAAGATCCTTGAGAAAAATGAATGTTTAGTCTCTGCACTTCATCATTCTCTATTGCTTTAGAAGCAGAACTGAGGAGTTTGCAAGCTGTGCTTAGTTTCTTTCCCAGCTTGAGCCAATATAAAGTACAAGTTACGCAGCATTAAAAGACAGAAGATGGAGACCAGGCTGTATAGCAGCCCAAATTAAGCTGTGCGTTTCTAAATCATGAATAATTTTTAAAACCCCTGTTGTACAGGAGAAACGCATGTCCCTGTTTTGGCATTTTTGATTCAGACACAGGAACAGCGTATGGCTGGGACAAAGAAAAAGGGAAGCAGAATGTGACTTGTGGTGCATGAAAATATATATTTTGCTGCACTATTTCACAGTTCATAAGCAACAATCTAAAAGGAGAAGAAACACAGCTTTAAAAAACAATAATCCACGGGCAAAAGGGCTTCCTCTGTTGGGAGCAAACAGGTTGGCACCCTTGCCGGGCTGGCTGCACAGCCGCTTTTTAAGTGGTGGCAGGGCTCACTTGATGAGACTTGGGGCCAGCTGCCCCATCCAGCCGCTCGCCGCAAGGTTGCCATCTGCCATGACTCTTGGGATTGGCCACCACGGGCTTGGTCGGAGCTGCGGTGTGGAGCCGTGGTGCGGGAGAGCGTGGGCTGCTGCTGCAGGCGCATGTCTGGCTGCCACCTCTGACTTTCCTCCCTCCTCTCTCCTGGTTGCAAGGCAGCCTCTCCCTTCCTGCTGCTCGCGTGCCTGCTTCGCTCCGAGGTGTGTAGGGAAAATGAAGCTCTGCCTGCCCTCTGCGACCACCAGGAGATCCTGTGTGGGGAGCCTTCAGGTCTGCTCGTATGCTGCGAGCGCAGCCTCCTCAGCAGGGATGAACGTTGCAGGGCATGAGCTCATTTTCATGACACTTCACGCAGCTGCGTGAGGCTCAACTGCTGTATCTTGTCGCCAGCTTTGCGGTCTTTCTAGCTTTTCTGGGGAAGTTATTGTTGTAAACAGGCATGTGCTTCACATATATGGTTTTGTGCTGGTGTTTTTAATGAGGGAAGAACATTACGCGCTACACAAGTAATGTGCATTGCAGTCGTTCTACAGATGGCCGTATCCTCACGTGGTCTGTTTCATACCAGATTTACAACTGTGTGTTCATTATTAGACTTGGAGCTGTGCGCAAGTGGTGTTCGTGTAGTTGCCCGCATATTTAAAGGTTACACAGATACAATTCTTCTTGGTAGTGCGTAGCAGAGAGCAGCTTTCTTTATCTAGCAGCTGACACTCGGGGGCAGGGGGAATAAAAATCTCAATATACTTGTTGAGGGGGCTTTGGTTTTCTAAAGCCAAATAAGTAAGATTGGACCCACTTTTGAGGATCTGGAATATTTGCTGTTTCTGCCAAGAAGGGCAGGGGTGCTGAGCTCTTCTGCTGACTTGTTCTGGATTAAGTAAGGAATTTAACTTTTGACATCCAAGTTGGAAAGCTATGCATTTATTTATTTTTTTTTTATCTGATAGTTTGGTGGTTTGTAACCACTCTTACAGCACAACTTATACTTGCATGGGGTAGTTTAGAAGTATACACAATGGAGCATTTATTCAGTTTTTATTATTATTGGCCAGTGTGGAGAGTTGATTGTATTTTAGATGAGAAAACATAGTATTTTATCCTCTCCATGCATAATTTACCAGTTGGAATTTTGTAATTATGGTTATAGTTAAGCTTGCAGTTGGTAGCTCCAGAACTTAAACCATTTGTCTCCTCTCTAATGGTTATAAAATGAATGTTTAACTGAATGACTTATAGTGACCAATGTCTGCCCTTTCCTCATGGTGTAACGAATGAAGGACAAACACACAGATAATTTTCTGCCTGGTATGCTCATAGCACTTTGGAGTGATGGGCTTGTGACGTGTGCTTATATATTGCCATTTAAGCTTTTTGTATCTTTAAAGCTGGAATTGCAAGCTTTTCCCAAACTTTTCTAAGCAAATTTAATAATAATTTTATTTTTCAAAGCTGATTACAGTTAAGCATAAGGGATTTTGTACTCCCTGATAGCGTATCTCAGTTTATCTCTGTTACAAACTCGGGTTGTCTCCTGTTGCATTCATGGCATTGCCACAAGTGGTAAGGTGTTTTCATGCTGTCACTTGCTGTTCTGCAGTGCTCTGAGTGCTAGATGTTTTATGGTCAATTCCCATTCCCATGTTTAAAGACTTTAAAAAAAAAAAAAATCAATGGCAAAAAATTAATTTAAATGCACAAAAAAGCCACCCTCCAAACCTTCACTAACCTTTACTATTTACAGCTCTGATAAGCTCTATCTAACCTTAGCATTCACCAGATCTAGAGCTTTGTTTTCCCTTTTTCTTCAAACCACTACATATCTACTTGATACTTTTTCTACAGTGCTTTTCATCTCCATTTAAGAGCGCAACAGAAAGTAGATTTTGAAAAACTAAAGGGGAGGAAAATGTCTAACTTCTTGTAACATTGCTTTTTTTCCTTACATATTTTGTACTTTAACTACAAGTGTGTTTACACAGCTGTCTGCATTCATGTGCATGTCTGCTCCTCTAGTATGTGAACTGTGTAATAGATGGATGATAATGTTTTGTGCCTATGCACTCACATACAGGTTTATATTAACAAATCATGTTTTGCTTTATGTCCCAGTTTCTGACTTTTAATGCTATGTAACTTGCACTTTATAGTTGGCTCAAACTGGGAATGAAACTAAGGAGCCTGCAAACACCTTAGTACTGTTTCTAAAGCAATAAAGAATGATGAAGTGCAGAGTCTAAACATTCACTTTCTGAAGTATCTTGGATGACTTTAAAGTGAAATTTATTCAAGGATTTGATGGATATAGGCTTACTTTAAACCAGTTACTGATATATCAAATTATATTTGTAAAGACAAGAGTTTTTAGCAGATGATATTTTCCCAGTGCTGAGTGGAATGGCTGTAGGTATTTCCCTTTGCTTCACACTGCCACCTCCTTTGAGATGAACAACCTCCTCTCAGCTAGTCCTGTTATGTTAGTCTCTTTAACCAAGTGTCTCTCTAGAGCGCTGGGTTTGATCTTTGTGTGCCATTGTAAGAAGTATGTGGACTGCTTTGAGGGCATCTCCAGCAGGGGAAGTAAAACCCAACTAAAACATAACCTCCAAGGAAGACCTGAGATCATTAAGTCTTTCCACTGTCTTCTGTGGAAATAAGTCTTCAAGTATGTAAAATGTTTTAATACCTGTTGTAGACAAGTGAAATGGTAGAAGTCTTAGTAAGTATAACATCTGTGGTGATATGGGAAGGGTACCTCTAGTGGTGAGTGTCTAAGTCATCCATACTTTAAAAGAACAAACAAGCAAACAAAAAAACCCCTCCAGTGGTACAGGTTCAAACACTGGCTTGAAATTACTGTGGTGTAGCTGATTGTACCAAACGCTGGGTAAAATTACTTGCTTAGATCTTGAATAGCTCTGGTGATGGTGATGCATACAGCTGTCTGTTTTCAGAATTTGGGGGGGAAAACACCAAAAGTCAAAATCAACCTCAGTCAAGGATCTAATTCATCAGACCAGTCTTGGTTCTGCAGCTAGCTAGCTGTGGCTGTCATGGGACAAGTCCTAGACCTGGTCTTCCAGCTGCAGTCTTAGTGTGGTGTGAACACTGGTGGCTGGATTGACTGGATTTCAGTGGATACAGAAGGTCATTAAAAGCACTTGAGCTTTGAGTCAACGATCTTTGCATGCAACTTTCAGTATGTCTGTATTGACATTGTCTTCTTTGAAGTAGTGTGGGGGGGAAACACCGCAGGTGCCTCAATATTAGGATAAGGGAACACACATACAGGGTGTGTACATGTACAAACAGAGTTCAGGTCTCGGAGTACAGGGTTTCTGTCTCATGGTAAGATGCACATGAAGCCTGCCAGTGCATGGGGCTACTGCACATCTGTTTCTAAGCTAGTTGTCTTGGTGTTTCTATCATGTTGTAAAACTTTTCCTAGTAGACCTGCTCTCAGTTGCTGATGTGAGTTCTAGTCATGTTTTTTCCACTTTGGCTGAGGAGTATTTAATTTGGAATGTCTTTAGGAGGCCAGCTTGAGCTGTATTTGTCAAATAGTTTAAGCCTGTGACAAGATGCTGAATTCAGTAAACAATATTCCATATGTCCTACCAGACTTAGATGTAGCTTTTTAAATGAGCCAATTGTGAGTGAACATTATTCATCTTACGCTAATGCTACGCAGAGCTCTTTGAGATGTGTGTGCTGTGCACACATCCCACAACCTATATTTTTATGCCTGAAGCGGCTTCTCATATCAGCTTGCTCTTCCATGCTCCAAGGCCTGCTATCCTGCAAGTGGGTGGGATATGAATGAATATGTATAATACGTTGTGTGTGTGCATATGCATGTATACATAGAAATATATGTAAAAGAAAGGTATTTAAACTTTAAAAAGAAGTAGTAGTGAGCTGCACATATTCAAGCACAATCAGCGGTAATCCACATCTGTAGCAGCAGTAGCGAAGACCTATGCGCAGGAGTGTGGAGAGAAATTGGGGGCTGGACCACTTTTGTGAACAAATCTTTTAAATCATCCTGAGGATGGATTTGCTAAGACTTATGTCTGTCAACTGCAGAAACCAGCTTGAATGTTTTCGTAAGAGGTTTCTAGGAGAATGTACTAACATGGTTAATATGACAACTACATTTGTATTTGTGAAGTGTTTCTGTTTTCTTTCTCACACAGTACAGCTGGAGGTGAGCAAACCACTATCTTCATATTCTTCTTGTTAAAGCCTCCGTTTAGCATTTCTCTTTTGATAAAAATCAAGCTGAAGGCATTGGTACCTTCACCTTAACGAGAAGCAGATGAGAGGGAGTGGGTAATGCTTATTTGTTGCCTCTTTTTAAATTAAGACCTGATTATTTATTTATTATTTGTTTACTGGGCCGTCCCAAAAGCCCATTCCTACCTTTGAGCTGCTTGTTATTGCTTGGTTATCTCATATTAGATCCCTGCAAGTACTAGCCCCCAGTCTTCTTGTAGATGTACTGAGGACAAAACTTGTGTCTAAGTTTTAGGCAAGACTCACAGAAGGAAAATAAACAAACAAAAAACATAAATAAAGTTAATACTGAGGTGAGTTCAAGGGAATAATTGCCAGAGTGGAGCAGGTGGTCCATCAGTCACTAGAAGGCTAGTCTTTTTTCCATCTAGAAATAGGTTTCTGCCATTTTTGTGTGTGTCCATCCCTGTGGTGATCCCTCTGAAAGGGGCAAGAAAAAAAACCCAGGCAAACTGGAAGTGAAATCTGAGCACTTGGAAATGAACATAAAATGAAACCTTTTTATAAGTTTAACCTCAGAAGACTCCAGTTGACTGAAATTGGATATCAAAGACTGTGTATCCAAATGGCTGACAGAAAAAGGAGGCTCCAAGCTAATTTTTGAAAGTTAAGTTTATCTGTGATAATGTCTGGTGTGCACTTTAGGAGCTTCTCTGTGATAGCCCCTGCTGATCCAGGTTAAGGGATGTCCTGCATTGTATTGGTGGGAGACAGTACAAGGAATGAAGCTGATAATGTCTCCTTGTCACCATCTATTTGTATTTTTGGAGCGTTAACCCTGGGGCGATACCTTTATCATATTGGAAAGCATGAGAGGCTTTATTAAACATAAAGAGGACACACCCTGTGCATGTTGTACTGTGCAGAGGCAAAGTGTGTCTGCCTTAATTGCGCTTTTGTTCCTGAACACCCCCCAGAACCCAGGCTGGAGAGTGACAAAGGGAATGTCTGGGCTGTTTTTTTTCTTCCTCCTTTTCTTCTAGGAAAAACTAATGTCATCATCAAAATATATTTAACTATCTGCCTCTTTCTTGTGAAAGCTTACTGTTGTGGATAAGGTTACATGCAGAAGTCTTCCCGCATGCCGGTTGGGAGTAACAGCAGATAACTTGGAGCCTGCAGCTAAGATGAGCATGTTGGAGTGTCTGTTTACAAATCAAATATCGGCCTGGCATGGCCTGCCCTGGCAGCAGAGCTGTGCGCATGCTAAAATTAAAGAGGAGGCTGGAAAGGGAGACATTCCTCATGTTCTGGGCTGGTCTCATTGGTTCAACAGCATGTACCACTACTGCGCTGCTGGCATGATAGCCAGCACAGCTACAGTAGCACATTGTGCGCTGGTAGGTAAGAACACAACAATAAGGGGCTGGAAAAGACCGCTTTCCATAGAGGGGTTTTTAGAAGGGTGAATATTACCAAAATTTTACCAAGCTATATAATCTGAAAAGCAACTGAAGTGATTGCCCTTGATCTGCTGCCAGACCTCATAGGGGTATTGCTTTCCACAGGCTGCTGCAGCACACTAGACCATGTTACCCCATCCCATCATTTTTTTTTTTCTCTGCCATAGCTGAGCTTACTATTTATGCTAGCTTGAAAGTTAAGTATGCTCTTGGGTAAGCAGAGGGAAAAGCGATTTTACTGTTGCTATGTGGAAGAATGGCCAAATGGTCATGTATTTTTGGGGTGGTACAGAGTGTTTAGACTTTAAATTCTAGCGAAGGGTGTTCAGGTTTCTAAGCCAGCCTGCGGGGCTGGCAGCAGCTCTTCTAGTGTTGTTGTCCCTGCTGCCAAGGGACGTGGTGATGTCCTGGAGGGGACAATATGGCAGTCTCTTATTCTGAACCTCTCAAATCCATTTAAAGTCGAAGACTTTAAAAAATGTTGGTAAAAGGTCCCCAAACCAGTGGGGCTTTTTCTTTTTTAAAGTAAAAAAAAAAAAGCACCTAGAAATGGGATGTCCTCGGCTTCTCCTCCCACCTTGCAGTTAGGAGCAGTAAGTCTGCAGAAAGGTGCTGTTTGTAGTGCTTGCAGGAGCTGTGCTGGCACAAGTGCTTATTCACGTTCAGTGTCCATGTTTTATTTAGAGCTACTGACATGCTTATTGGGAAGTTTGCTTCTAGCTTCACGTGGGGAGCAGGTGGTTTGGGTTTTCGTGTTTGTTTTCTTGGCATTTTAAATATTTCTTGTCTCCTGGGATGCTGTGCTGTATGTGTCTTGTGTTCATTATTCTTAATTTAAGAACCTGTCTTTATAGTAGAACATGTGCTACAGGCCCATCTTTATTCAGTTGAGTCTTGTCTGAAGAGCATCTCGGAGCATCTCTGTGCTGAGCACAGCTCTGCCACGCTTTGTTAGAGGGTCTCCAATAACTTTTTTTTTCCCTCCTTTCGAGTATCTGGGTGATGAAAATCATGTCATCAGTGTTTTGTCTCATGCTTTCTGGCTTCAAGCCTTCTTGTATGTGGCTGCTTTTATATGCTGAGCTGTTTTCTATCTCCCTGAAACCTAGCATTGGGGGGTGTATGTGATGGTATGTGGTTATTAAGAGAGTGTGTATTAGTTGATTTCTGAGGCTTCTGCTACTGCTTGTCTACGTCTCTCTCATTTATGTTAATCCTCCATTCCCTTACACCCAGAAGTTGCTCTTGTGTGGTCACTGACTTGGGATCCTGATCTTCTTATCTGCTCCATTCTCTGACCTGGTTGTGATGTAGCTTGTCCCTAAACTCTGTTGTCCAGATTTTTTTGGAGAGCTTGCTTTCATGATGCCCCTCACATTTTAGAAGCACCTCCAGTCCTTATTACTTCCACAGTAGCTGGTCAATCCCCCCCATATTCTTTCCTACACGGGGTACATCCAGTTCACTGTGAAATCTCCCCTGGATGCTCCTGCCTCACTTTTCACCCCCATCCCCAGAAGCCCAGGCAGCGGCTGGGCCACCTGTCCTTGGGTCACAGCAGTGACCTCCCCAGCCACCTCGCTGGGCTTAGCTTCCTTCAGTGCTTGGGCTGCCTATTCTTCATTTCTATGGCTAGGCAGTAAGGAGGGCCCACTCCAGGCTTTTGGAGCAGGCCAGGATGGCGGGGACAACCTTGAATTTCAAAAGATGAGGTGGATATTTCCACTCCTGCCATGCACACCCCTTCCCCACGCAGCTGTTGCTCCCATTGCCTACGCCTTGCAGGCTCTTTGAGGCAGGGGCCACCCTGGTTTGTTGCTGCTTCTGTTATGCACAGCTGCTGTTTAATGCAAGAGGTGTAGGCCGCTAATGGTTTGAAATAAATTTTTCTACTGCTCTAGCAGTCCTCTACTAACTGCTCTCTGCATCTTCTTGCTAGGCTCAGCTCTGAATAGCACATGTTTCATTCTCATCCAGATGCCATAAGCAGGGATTTAAGAACAGTGGCTCCCTAAATATTCAGCAGGCGAATAACCAAGATTTTAGTTCTTCTTACACCACCTCCTCTTTCTTCTTATGTCAATAGCAAAGCACTGAAGTACTCTTTCCCTCTGTGCCTGAAAATCTAGTTCCCCTTCTGTTGGGCTGAACACTTTGCTATGAATCAGTGAAAAATCACAATGAAGAGTACATTCATATAGGCGTATACTGGGGATTTACACTGCCACTTCCCTTATTTTAAACAGTGCTGGCTTTTTAAACATCAAAAAAATTTAAATTTTAAGGAGAATGAGTTGTTTTGACAAGAGGAGGTAATTTATTGTCTATTAAATGTGAAACTGGTAAATGGCATACAACTTCTCGATGCCCTGCAGTATTGTTCACCTTTACTCTTAATTTATTACTACTACAGATGTTTTTGGTTGATGTTCAGTGGAATATTGCTGTAGAGAGTAAAAGTACTTTTAGTTGAGGATTGCTTGTGGAACTACTTATGGAGCAGCAGTGAAACAGGACTGGAGCCACTTATCTGAATACTTGCAGTGCCTGTTTCAGAGGATAAGAAAAGTTGCATCGAAATGGAGTGTCTGGTTTTCTGGAAAATAACAGGTTGGGGTTTGTGTAGGGGTTGGTTGGTGTTTTGGTTTTTTTTTTTTTTTTTTTTTTTTTTTCCCTCTCAAAACCAAAGTGTATCGGTCTAGTACCTGGTGTTACCGAACTGCTCAGGTGCTTGTACAAGGATGACTTTTGCAAAGGATGGCTCTGATTTTTTTTTTTTTTTTTTTTTTTTCTAANTTTTTTTTTTTTTTTAGCTGCTAAAGCCTGATGTCTTGGGCAGAGCTGATTATTTAGTTGAACTGAAAATTTGGCTATACAATATAAGGCAGAGACTTAGGTCTAAACTTTCCTGTGGGGCCACTGGAGCTGGTAAGAATAGAGAAGACTGCTGCGACGTGTTTGAGTTCTTGTGCTTTTCATAAGTAGGCCTGAGGAATAGCAGGTGATTTAACTATGTTCTAGGCAAGCAATTATCTTCAAATAAAAGAACAACAAACAGTTCAAAAACATATATCATCCACATTAGTTGGTAGTCCCTTTTTCCTCTATAAATTCCAGTGTTTGTGAGGAATAAGGGTATTTCAGTTTTCAGGTCTATACAACTATAGAGTATTAATTACTACAAAGCAAGTGGAACAGTGTAAACTTGCCTCCTTTGTGACTCTATCTCTTTTGTTTTCCCTTTGTAAGAAGGGAAAATAAATTCTAATTTTATTAATAATGAGGCTGTACAATAAACTTCAGAGTTGGAGAGCTTGCTGGTGACTGAATACATCCTGCACGGCTGCAAACGGAAAACTCTTCCCACCTCTCTTTGTAGAGGGCTCTGAATGCAAGTAGATGGAAGCAGAGACCGCTCTTGAACCACGTTAGGCGTAGTTAACTCATTTAACTATGGCTGTTCTCCTTGAATTGTTCCAGTCATCTTACTCATCATTCAATTGCTCCTTCAAAACTGACACTTAAAAGTAATTTATAGTCTGTAAGCTGTCAGCTAGCACTCAGTGTTCACACTCCAAATTGTTCTGTTTAGGTATATATAGGTCAAATGGTATTAGCATAGTACATCTCTTGCAATATTAATTTCTAGTTTAGATAATCACATTCAAAAGTTTGTGGGTTTTTTGTAAGCATCCTCTTAAGCCTTACCTTTCAGATTAGGGGTTGGCCACAATGCTGGGATACTTTAAGCTAGACTTGTAAATCTCATAGATCTTGGTAAATGTGTGTTTAGCAGAATTTCATGATAATATCTCTTTAAACTTCCAGATTTTTTTACTAACTTGTTTTTGAGTTTTAAATATGTATACTTTTATTTTTATGACTATGAATGGTTAGGTAGCTGCTAGATAATGTTTTACCACAGAAATTTTCTACGCTCAAAAACCTTGTGGTTCCCCTTTGCTCAAAGGTTCATGTTTCTGCAGCTTGAAGGCTTTGACAGCACTTAATTGTTGTTGTTTGCAAACAACAAACATCTCTGTGTTAGCACTGTAGAGACCTTTACTGTAGATTTTATTTTAATCTGATTCTGCAGCTCAAAGTAATTCAAATACTTGAAGATGGTTTTCTTGATCTGCCAAGGTCTCTCCTCCTTGCTGTGAAGTGTATGTAACTTGTATTTTTGTCTGGCTGCAGGCTTGAATTCTTGAGTCCTGCTTCAACCTCCTCTACTTCTTTCAGTGCTCAGTCCCCACAGTAGGGACTACATAAGGTTGTCCCCTTTCCTCCCCTCTCCCTGAAAATAGCCATACAAAACAGGAGAGGTAAGATAAGAAGAACTTGTCTTCTCTAGCTGTTGGGATGACTTTAGCAATTTCAGGTGTAGCTGTTACAACTACTGAAGTGACTGAGCTGCCACATGTGTTATGAGTCTGCTACTGATAATCTGCATTCAGGTACAGGAGTTCTGCCATGCCAGCAAAATAACTAGGGAGGTGAGGTAGGTGACATGCACCAACAGCCTGAGGGAAAGTTTCATATGAGAACATCGAGCAACCCAGCCCATGTGTCTGTAAGCCTCTGTAAACACAGATAACAGTTCCCTCCCTTCAGTAGTCTCTTGTATTTCAGAGACTCGTTGCTTAGAGGCCAAACCTTTTCTTAGCACTGCTCTGGACTAGACATTTGTCCCGTAGTAGGAGCATGGTATGCATCTTATGGATGACCAATTTAGAAAAGGGGATGGGGAATCCTGTAAATATAACTCAAGTAAAATGCTTCAATCTTTTTATAGTTTGTCCTGGTTGTAAAGAGATCTCAAATTCATGAAGTGGTTGTGAAGGACTTACCTTTTTCCAGAAAGCTTGTCATCTTGAGTCTTGTGCACAATAGAGGGAATGTCTCAGATGTGATCTCCATCTGAGTTCTAATATACTTTATTTTTATCTGCACTGATCTGTGAACTAAATCCATTTTACAGGATTTTCCTCTATGATTCCCTCTATCATTTTTAGATAGTTATAAGCAGATCCTAGAGGAAATGCTCGATGTTAAAATATGGGACAATCTTCCCAGGAAATATTTCCCTGGTATCGAGCACTGACTTGGCTCTGTTTCTACAGTGCGCCAGCACACCTGTACTGGAAGGACTATTTTTCATAAGTGTGGCCTCTTCCTGAAATTATCCCTGTGCTCTTGTCAAGAGATTTCTTGGAACTTAAAATTGTTGATCGGTTCCAAAAGATGATTCAAAAATTGATATTCTCCTCCGTCTACCTCGCTCAGTTC
>VYXH01007504.1:24358-62778 GCA_013397275.1 Burhinus bistriatus | reverse complement strand
CCCGACAGATTTCTGTCATAGTTGCAGATTTCCGACTTTACAGTAGGCTTTTCTTTTTAAATGAACAAACTATTTATTATGCTGAAACTAAAAATATCAGACTAGCACCAGCCTTGTAGAGCAGTAATGAAGTGGCATCAAGACTTTTTAATAGCTACAGAGAATAGCATTCAAAGTGTGCGCACACAGAGAAAAGAGTGAAGTGTATAGGAGAAATAAAACTCTCCCTCATAAATCTTCCAATTAAAAAGAACACATTTTCCATAATTATATTGGGAGGACTGAAAGGTTGAGGGGGAAAGGAAAAAGGTAACTGTTTCCTTTCTGGTTTTCATGGCACTGAGCAGGACACTGCAGCTTGCACTGTGGAGCTGAGCAGCGGTCTTCCTGACAGAGGCCAGTGCTGGGTGCCTCCGTGGGAAGGTGTCGAATAAAGCACCAACTGTATTTTGATATAGTGCTGCGAGTAAAGCAGAAAATTCATCCTTTACCCTAGTGTGTTTTCCAAAGATTCTTCTACAATTTGCTGGCTCCCTTGCTTTTGCGTAGCCTATCATTTAATCAAAGTTGGGCAAGGGATGCGCGCTGGATAGTAATGCTTTTATAGCTTTTTCTTTCCTTCCCTTTGGCAAACTACAAATGAGATCGTAGAAGTAGTGGAGTGTTTCCACTTAAACTGGCCGCCTCAATGCGAGAGGAGGCAGATGAACACGAGCTAGTGTTGCTGCTGCTTCCCACTACGTTTCACAACACCCATCTGCCAGCCCGGCATGTGATCCTTCCCTCATGCTGAGCCACAGAAATGTCCTGGTAGCCGGTCTGCCTGGGGAGGAGAGGGGGAAGGGGGCCCCAGCAGTACCCACAAGGAGATCCTGGGAATGGGGAATAGCTGCGTAAAACAGCAGTTGCTGCCTTTAAGGACCGATCTGCATGACGGTGCTTTTTAATTTTCTGGAAATTGGGATGGGTACTGAATCGGGAGTGTTTGCATTAGTGCTAACCTGGTTCATAAACTCTGACGTTATCCGAAAGTGCTCTTGGAGTTACACCTTTAGTGAGAGGAGAGGGGAGATTAATAAAATATTGTAGCAAATGTTGTGGGGTGCTTAATTGCATTCAGATAATGTTGCATAAATACTTAATTCTTTGTGTTTTCAAACTTGTTTTCGTTTAATTTAGTTGAAGGGTGAATAGAAGCTGCCAATTTGGCCATCTCTACATGATTCGTTATTTCATAATACCTGTATCATATTCCCTCTCGCTCCTTTCCAAACTGAATTATCCTGCTCTCTTTAATCTCTTTGTGAAGGAGGCCACCCATGCATCTAATAAGGGTTTTTTGCCTTTCTTTAAACATTTCTCAAGTACTTTTTATAATCTTGGAGACCATTTAATGCTATTTGTCAGCCTTGATACTATGATTTTTTTTTTTTTTGCATCCCATACCTCCGTAGTGTAATGCACACTAATCTTTCCTCCCTGTCACACATTGAGGACACTATTTCCAGCTTAGAGTGTAACGTGGGAACATGAAAGCACATGAGAACTTTTTGCCTGCTGCTTTCAGTACCTGGGCTAACTTTGCAAAAGAAATTTTTGGGCTACAATTTCTTCTATTTTCACAGCTTCATTAGAATATTCTCTCAGTGAATTTTTCCATTGTGTGAATTTTTATTTAAAAAAAGGAGAGAGAGTTCTGATGCTGATGTTCTTCTGTAATGGTTTACCATGTTGCTTACACTTGTTGGTTTCCTCTTAATTTTCTTCTTTGGAAGCTAACCTTCTTCTATCTGTAAATGGTAATTATCCTTTATGTGATTTTTGACTTAGCAGATTTGAGACATGTTCTTTTAAATGTTGTTCTTGAATACTAGTGTGGTTTTAAAGCATTTGGTCTTCTCTCTTTCCATTACCCCTTGATTTTATATACATAGGGATGTGTGTATATATAAAGATTTAAATGGTCCAGCAGGATTATCTGGAATTATTTATAAACACATGTGGTATGTGGAGCTGGTTACAATGATTGTAGTCATGGTTGCATGTGATGTTCTACCTGAGAACTATTTTCAGTTGCTTGTATCTTGCTTAATTTGAAACACTGAAGTTGAAATAGTCTACATGATCTCTTACCTCATTGTTTTGTTTTTTAATCAAGCATTTGAGACGTTCTGTAACGAGAGCAAGGTAAATAGGGACCTAGCGTTTGCTCTTAGCACTATAGAGAAGGATGTTGGCTCTGCTGTCAACTAACAAGTCCAGCGTGTGCAGTGAAGATGACTCCTCTGTAGGAGTTGCGCCACTACACACTCTCAATTTTGCAGCAAGCTGAGGACTTGCAGGAAGACAAACCCCTTAGGTTAGGGGAATCGAATGCTGCCATGACAAATTGAATTCTGCACGTTCTGGTCTCTGGTGCTGGGCAAACTATTTAAGCAGAAGTTGCCATTAGTTGCTAACAGTGTGCCTTGTCTTTAGTTCGTCTCATGTGACGAGCCTCAGGTCTCTTTTGCAGAAGTGCCATGTTCTCCTTGCTCCTGAAAGAGGCTTTGAAGCTGCGCTTTGAACACACAGACGTGCTGAGCACTGTGGAAAATCAAGCCCTCGGTGTCCAAATTGGTCACTCAATTAGTAGTTCCTTTTGACAATTTTGGCTTTGTTCTCTGTGGTTCAGCTTTAGATTCTTAAAACCCTGGTAATACCACCTAAACAGAATTGTATTATAGGGTAAACTTATTAATAGTTTTGAACATTTGGATACAACTGTAAGTTCCCAGGAGAAGAATTCACTCCAGGGTTTGTATGGGATGTGGTAAATAAGCCAGAGTTATTGTTTTCAGGCGCTGCCTTTCTGGTGTGTGCAAACAATGACTTCAGCAGCTTCCAGACTTATTTTTCTGATTCTTCCAGACTATGGTCATGGTTTCATCAGACAGTAAACTGGGTATTGGAGGGCCTACAAGATGAAAAACACCATCACCACATGTTGCAATGCATTGAGCCATTGCAAACTGGTATTGCCTATTCAAATGCCTTCATAAGGCTTTGGAGGAACAACTTTGTCCTGGCAGACCATGTGCTGGTTTGGGTACTCCATGCTGCTCTCCCTTTACGAGGGATGAACATGCTCTGACCTTCTTTTTGGTAAAAAATGGGTTAAGTTGATGTGCTTGGGCTCTGGCTGGCAGCAGTGGTCTGGACAGGCTGGCCGGGCTGGGAGGTGTGCCGGGAGACTTGGCACCAACCTCGTTCGTCCACCACAGCCTCTATGCAGGTGATGCAGCATTATCCAATTACATCTTTCAAAAATGACTGTTTCTCAGGGATTTATTAGGAGCTGCTTCATATTTAATTTTCCTTGTAAAGCCATGCTAGCTGGGCCCCCTTGTTGGGGATGTGGTGTTTTACCAGTGAAAAGATTAGGCCAGACTGAAGGCACTTTGAAGACCCTTTTTGCCATTGTCAGTCGTTGCAACTGCTGGGGCTGCAAGAGCAACGGTGGCTTTGCTGAGGTCCTGTTTCAGACATCGAAGTCGCACAATGCCAGCTCTGCTCATGCTGCACTGCAAATTTAAGGACACCAGGGACCTGGTCGGGGTCGCATCAGGCTAGTTGTGCTACATTAATATAATTGGTCAAAAATGGCAATTTTTTGTGGACTTAAATATACCAACAGAGTACTTGAAGTGTGCAGGTGGCATTAGTGGTTCATCCAGGCTTGATATCTGGAGTGATATCAGCATTGCTTTGCACCCCCACCCTCTCCTTTCCTTACCTGGCTCTTTTGTTTCCTTTCACCCCACCTCTCCTTTTAAATCAAAAATCCACTTGCACTAACAACTTCTCTTTCCTCATATTGTTGGCTGACTCTCTTCCTCCCCTGCCCCCTCATTTTTGTTAAATCACCTGGAACACTCAACTCTGTGCAGCTAAAAATTTCCACGTGGTCTTTTACTGAATGACCCTAATCCTCCTGTCTCTTTTTGTGCCTCTGCTATCTGTGATTTCAGTTGTGTTGTCTAATTTGAACTCCCAGTCAACATGCCAGGTGTTGTGGAGGCCAGGGTGGTGGTCTAATGGATTTGCTCTACATGACTGGAGAAAAGAACCTCAGGTTCTACAGCACCACTGTGGAGTTCCCATCGATAAGTGCATGTGTGAGACAGAAACAGTATGGATAACTGTGCTTATGAACCAGATGTCTTGAGACTAATTTGCTTATGGCATAGGGTAGAGATCCTACAGCACCATAAGAAGAGGTGTATGAAATAGTTTGTTCTGAAAATGCAGAAAACAACTGCCCTGGTTTGTTCAAAGGCGCTACTTCTAAACCTGTGAAATCTGCATGAGAACTGGGATATTTTAATGTGTGCTTCGAGCTCTTGGCTCTACTGAAGAGTAACGTTTCCTTATTTCTTTTTTCCTTGTATAGCAGCCTTGATTTGTAGGGCTTGGTGTAGGGTAATGCTGTTTATAATGAAGTCAGAATTGGCTTTTAGAGCCTGATGAATGAAAGTCCACAGTATAAGACTGCAGCTTTTTGTGAGAGAGACATCTGTGCTATAACAAGAGCAGGAGACCCAATTTAGACAACTGCTAGAAGGAGAGCTCAAGAAAAGGAAATACTTTTTTTCTAGCTTAGATTAAAGATTTGTACAAATAAACTTTTCTTTTCAGCTGTTCATCAGAATTGCTGCTGCACCACCAACTTGGCTTTGAATTTTGTTCTGATTGCCCAACAAGGCTGTACACGAAGAGTGTTACGGAAGAGCAGCTTAAACAAAACATGTTTGTTTTGCAGCAGAACTAGAGGCTTTGGGCTAGAGAGAAAAAAAAATTTGGGGAGAGGGAAAAGAGAGTCCAAAGAGAAATATGAACAAATGAAGGATGTGAATAGAAAGTGGCTGTTGCAGTAAATACACGTGAAGCAAGAAACACATGCAGGAGTTGAGTTCTGTGTTTTGAAATGAGTTACGATAGAGGATCTGGCTTTGAATACAGTTGCAGTGACTTCTTCCCAACTGCATCAGCTGGTTTGGTTAAGTGTTCTCACCGATGAAGCTTGCTCCTCACACACACGCATATACCCCAACCGCTGCCGAAACTTTTTTTACTAGCGCATTTTAAATACAATCTGGTTAAAAGGCTACCCCTGCAGTGTTGATCACACTTAAAGCCTTGCTGCATGAGACTGACTGACGGTGATGAAAATCCAAGCGTCTGCTGAGGACAGTGCTGCAGAGAGCAAGTGTCTTTGACCCAAGAGGATTGTTTCTCGTTTTGTTTAAAGAAAGCTCCAATCCTTTGAGGAAACTTCTCATAATCTGTTTTCTAAAGCAACTCTTAAGAACATGGGAACTCGGATCACTTGGATTAAAGCCCAGATGGACACCATCTCTGACTGATGTGGCTCAGAAGAGGATTAAGGAGCAGTATAAGTGGGGAACTCCTGGTGAAGAGGAGTTGGGATGCTGAGCGCGCTGTCCTGGGCTATTCCTCAGCATTAACAGCAAAGGACCCTTTTGGTTCTTGGGCTTCTTGGAGCAGATGCAAGGCTAGTGTGTTGAGAGGTTTTTAATGGCTGATCAGAAACACACTGGAAGTAGTAATATTTAGAGAGATTGTACAATGATGTACTTGGGTTCTGTGCTAGTTACAGCCGCTGTCAGTGTTTTCTGGAACACTATTTCTCACCAGGAAGAAAATAAAATATTTACCATGTGACTTTTAGAAGCAGTACAACTGTGCGGGTATTTTAATGTTTTTACTGGAATATTCTGACACCTTGATTTTCCTAAAAGTCTCATTGTTTCTTACCCCTTCTTCATCCTCCATTTGCCTAGAATAAAACAGATTATGCCAAATAAAACTACTTTATTTGGATTTCTTTTGCCCCTTGTCACATGTTTTTACCTGTTCCTCCCTAGCTTGCTACCAAATGACAAATTAATTGTGACTTTCAAATAATTGTGAAGACACTGTTGCAAGTGGTTTCTCAGGAATGAGTCTTTGGGAAAACTGTCAAGGTAATTGCAGAACAGCTCTTCATGTGTTGGTTATTCTGGTTAACTTCTCTATGTAGACAAGCCCCCACTGAGTAAGAGAGTAACATCTTTGTGTATGACCTAAGTGTATTGGGAGGAAAAAAAACCTCCAACCAAACAGTGGCAAAGTTATGTATCTGTTCTTGAGATACATGGAAATGTTTTATTCCAGATTTGCTCTTCTCTAATTCTTCCTGCCTCTGCTTTTTAACCTACTCTGAGAACAGGTGACCTGGAGGTTTATTTTCAAAGTTTGTGACTTAGTGCAGTGTGACTTCTTGGAGTTACATTCCGTATTTTTACATTCACAAGGTTTTAAATGCAGATTTTCTGATGTGAGAAAGAAAACAAGCAATGTGTGCTTGTTCTTCCCAAACTAGCTAACACTTCTTCCTTATTGGAGTGGATGTCTTGAATGCTCTATGTTCTGATAAAATTATTACCAATTTTAGTGGTTTTACAGGCTTTTTTTTTTAATTTGTTAATCTGTGTTGAGATTGAAATCTGTCATTTCTTTTACCTCTTGATAGGTGCTGGATAGTTTGTTAGCTCAGTATGGAACAGTGGAGAACTGTGAGCAAGGTACGGCTCTACTCTCAAATTGCTTTTAAATTTGTAGTGGGAAGTGAGTGCACACTGAACTTAACCTCTTTTCATTGTGTTTTCCTCTCTAGTGAACACTGACACGGAGACTGCAGTTGTAAATGTAACATATGGCAATAAGGACCAGGCTAGACAGTGAGTATCTTATTTACTCGTTACTGTTATCTAGCTTGCATTTTGGAATGAATGTTGCTGCGATTTTATATGCAACTTCACTTCTGATAAAAGTTAATGCTTACGTGACCATTTTAAGAAAGTCTCTTGGTACTCCGCTTGCCAAGTCGTGTGTGCTTTACCTTAATTTACTATTTTTTTGTCGTCAACTTTTCCTTCATTTTGATTAAAAATAAATTAAGAATTTTGAAAATTGAAAATTTGGATGAAATTGCTTGACTGGGAGGGCAGAAAGTTATTAATTTGCCAATGACAGAGGACATGAGTTACTACTTAATGGTTTTTAGACACATGTTAAAAAAGCTTTGTGATGCCCTCTTAGTGTTGGTTGTTCTGTGTCTGTCTGCTGGTTAGCAGCTGCGTTTTTCTCCTATTTGTTTCTGTTGTTTTGCCATGATTTTCCCCTTAAGAAATTGTATTTTTTAATTGGAAAATTTAATGCTGCTTCCAAACACACAAAAGGTTGTAATCCGAGTACCTAAAATAGTTTATTTGGGTTTTTTGAACTTTAGGCCACATATTTTATGCTTGCTTATACCTTCAGTAATTGATAACTTTTAATCTAGATATTAAAAATTTAAAATATAAAAATATAATGCTTTGCTTTACTTAATCAATGGTTGTATATCCTTTTCCTTTAAACATCCATATTATGTGTTATGCTATAGGTTTAATTTTGCTTTTCCACCACAGGCAGAAAAAGGACTTGTGTGTTCCTTAATTTTTAATCTGGTGACATAAACGTATTTTTCCTCTCTTTCTAGCAATAGCAGGTTAAACAAAACCAAACCCATGGAATAGCCTACAATGATCTTTTTATTTTAACTTTGAAATTTCTGCCACCTTGTGGCTAACTAAAATCAGCAGTTAAGATGCAGAGTATGCTTATGGTATGCATTAATTCAAAATTACAAATGAAATAATATTTGTACATATAATTAAGTAATTATGACTTCTGTGTAACTTGAATGCAACACATGTATTTAATCTTTTAAAGTGTTAGGTTACTTGTTAGTGTATTCTAAACAAATGAGAAACTTGTGTCGGTGGTGTCTCCTTTGTATGCTGGAGCTGAAGGAAACAATGTTTTTCTTGAATTCACTATTTAACTTTTCTAAAAACCTGAATCACTCAACATGTTCTTCTTGAGGTTCTTCTGTTGTTTTTAATTCTGTTGCACAGTAATTAAGAAAAATGTTGAATTTCTAGTACTGAAGAAACCTATGGTACAATGTTAAAAAATAATGCTACACATGCCAGTTCCTTCTTTGAAAATGTAAGAAGGAAGTACCTAAAATAGCATGGAAAGAACCATGATGCATATTTTTGAGCTGTCTGTCATCTGTGGTGTGAGTTCCTGGACTTGTGCACTCCCTTCTTAAGTTGAAAACAACAACATACAGTTTTCTCCCCCTTCCAACTGTACTTGTTAAATTTTAAGGTCAGTCCTGAGGAAATGCTGAGATAAGCCAAGACTGCGAAGAAGCATCCGAGATAAAATGTTGTTTTGCATGAGAAATCACATGACAATGACTGAAAACATCAAAACATTGATCAGGTGAATTAGTGTGCAGCATGGATGTTGGAGGAGGACCTGAAATGATACAGGTTGAATGATGATGTAGAGTTTGGTTGCCTTGATCAGGTAGAGCAATTGAAGGAGCCTCGGTTTGCTTTTGTGAATGGCTTGATACGGACATAGGGTTTTCTGAAGGGACGAGTCCATTTTCTATACAGAAAAAGTTAGCTCAGATTGGCTGGGTTCAGGATGCAACCTTTGCAATCATTTAGAAACTCCTAAAAGTGGCTGGATAGAGGTTTTTTTTCTAGGAAAAAACCTGTGAGGAACTGCAATGAAGAATCACTACAGGACCTGTGCGTGTGTGGCTTTTCCGTAGTGACTGTGGTGGTGTTGCAGTTGAATGGTTTTCCCAGACGTGACCTAGCCTTGCTTCTTGGAACTGGCTGTGGTGGACAGCAATGGCTGTGGAAGGGGAGTGGTGTACGAGTGCTGATAGCTGATAAAAGGCAGTGTTGGTCAGCCAGTGCGGTACAAGGAGTCACAAGAACTGGCTTTCTCGAAAGCTGTTTAGAGTTGCTGAGAATCAGCAACTGATAACAAGCTTTGTATTTTGAAATTTAGCTGTTCAGGGTAGATGATGCTCTTGGAGCAAACACTGTGACAGGAACCTTTCTATGGTGCTGCATACCGTGGGTCCCCAGTTCTCATTACGTCTTTTCTGTACTTTTTGCAACACCCATACTAACCTCACAGTTAGTAGTGCTGGCTGACAAAACATGCAAAGTTGGCTACTTCTCTGCTGGATAGACTGTATGGCATCGCCGTGCCTGTTGGAGTGTGTACCAGCAATGCTGTGCGGTGAAGGTGCTGTAACACAATCTGGAGATATTTTTGATAAGCAATTCTAAACAAGTGTGGTATGCATTGCTTGGAGGATGTTACTCTTGAACAAATACTTTGGTTCCACCCAGCTGGGAAGCTGAGCCTTCTTCTGTCTTGCAAGTCTAATTGTTGTGGCAGAGGTTTTTTTCTCTAGGCTGGTACTGCAGTTGCGGCATATTCAATGCAGGGCTGTATCCAAAATTAACTTGGAAACTGAAATCGGTGAAGAATGCTGCAGTCCTTTTGAGAAACAAGTCTTGGACAGAACACGCAACAGCCAAAATCTGAGATGTGCACAGTTATTGACTTCTAGTTGGAATGGAGGTCTTGTTTTGAGCTGTCGTGGTGATGCCTCTTTTTCCTAGCTGGATAGGCGTGAGGTTCTCTTGGCAGAAAAAGCAGGATGCAGCTCCTCATCTTGATATGCCCAGAGCAGGGGAGCCAGCATGGCAGATCAGGTACTTGTGGGAAGCCCAGTAGGTTTGAGAAGAGGTGTACAGCAAGCACAGCCATGCATGGGTCTGGGCAAACCACCCTTCGCTCTCTGGGACTGCGAGTAGTGAGGAAAAGGCTGTGGGACTGCCAGGGCATCTCTGTGACTCCATCCCTCCCCTCCTCTCCTGCAATGTGCTTGGGAGGAGGAGGGAGTTGTTCTGTCTCGGAAACTGCCCTTGCGGCCGTCCTTCCCAGAAACTGGAGAGGGCCCACTGCTGTGGCACATGTAGTTACTGAACATCATGGTGGGTTACGGAAAATTCAGAGTTCAGAAGGTGAGCAGCAGAGCCTGGAGCCCATGGTTCAGTTTGAACAACCCAACCAGCTGCCTATAGGAACCGATGCAGCTTGGGATCTGCTTGCCAAAGGGCACCCCCTCTTCTCCCAGTATGGATCCCTGACTGCAACCAGCAGGACATGCTGACCGCATCCTTGTGATGTGCTGCCACCTAAATTATGGCTGTTATCTTCAAAAGTTACACCACCTCCTCTTTCCCTCCCCAAAATGTTCCAGTGTGTAGGTGTCTAGTGCATGCTACAGGATTTAGCTCTACCCAGGATTTTGGAAGGGAAATTTTGTGCAAAGTTGGCCTCATATATGGAGTAGATGTATGTTGTTTTAGTGTGGGACTAGGTGTTTATTTTTTATAATCTTACTTTTTAGCTCAGGAATGAGGTACGTGTATTGGTTATGTCTCGTAACTGATGGTGTATTTTAAATGCGGGCTGCAATGCAAGGAGCTCAGGATGTGCGTCTTTGCAGATAGAAGAAGGTATATTGCTTTGACTGTTAAGACTAGCGGTCACCTTTTAATTAGAATACTTACAAAAAGAAACAATTTTTTTTACCCTTTCAATGAAGCACAAAGCTGTGTGTGTGCACATGACATGTATCCTTGATGAATGAGTAAAAGTTCACATAGCTAATACTTTTACATGCTATCATGGGTCTGGGCTAATGTTACCATAGAAACGATAATACTGGAAATTGTGGTGTATGATTATAAGCTTAGATTTATTTTTCGCTTTGTTTTTATTTTCAGAAATACTAATGAAAACTATATTTTTATTTAATGTAAAAAAACCATTATGCCAAAGAAAAATTACCATGTATATCTGTCTTCTCAGTATGCAAATGTATCTGTTCAGAGAGGGGAAAAAGAACGGTGGTGTACGTACAAGCTGCACGTGGGAGTGAAATATGTTCTCCATCTAGTGCTTAGTGTCATCATGCTATCAATGGATGAATGATTTCCAGCACAAGACTCGGTGCTTTTACTGTATTCATTTATCTAGGATGTTTAACCTCCACTAGCATCAGAAGGGAGAGGGCTGGGCAAACATCCTCTCACAGGGAGCTCACAAGAGGACGGTGGCGAGATGTCATTTTGATGGGAAAAAGCTCAGGTGTCTAATTTGCAAAATATTTGTTTAAAGGTTTCATTTTTATGTAGGCACCCTTTTACTTCTGAGCAGGTGTCACATGAATGTAAGCCAGACTGCTGTACATCTTAGAGCATAGGCAGTAGTCGCTGCAGTCTCTTAATGAATTTGTTTCATAAAAAAATTCTGAACTATGCTGAGATTCCAGCTCTTGCTGGTATATGAAATGGAAATGTTTTCCATTTCCACTAAATATTAATTTTTAAAGAAGATTTGGGGGAGGAAGGCACCTCTTAATGAGGAATTGTACTGAATTTTTCTCTGTCTTTGTCCTCATTAAGTAACTCTAAGGCTTTTAGCCCGTGTGTAAAAGATGGTTTGTGGGTTGTTTCAATATAGGTACCAGTACTGCCCTCTGACAGAGGTAACCTGCATGGCCTTTATTAACTTGCGGTTGTGGAAGGAGACCCCAGCCCTGTTTGGGAAGACAGAGGTGTTTGTGGAAAGGCAGAGGTGGTATTGCTGTGGTTTGGACTTGAGTTTCTGGAGGTGATCAGTCAATGTGTGTGCTTTACAAAAGGACCTGCATTTAACACGCATTTGGTGGACTGCAACAATGATGAGAATCTTGACTGAAGCAGATGCCACTAGTGCTGTGAAGAACCAGTCAGTTGCTTTCCTCTGAGGCTCAGGCTTTCCCAGGGAACGGGGTTGGCTCTCCTAATAGTAAGTGCTGTCCTAGATGCTCTTTTACAGGAATTTTACATCTTTTAGAAGACAGTTCTTAATTGCTCATCTCTCTTCTTGTCTCCCCCCTGCCTCAGTTTTTGGCTTGTTATGGTGCTGAAGGACTGCTGAGCCATCACCTTGCTTGATTCCAGCCCTATGATTTGTGCCACAAAGTTGATAAAAATTAGTTCAGAACAGTTAAATAAAGGTGCATGACAATAGTTCAAAAATCTAGTGAAAACGGTCAAATGTTGGAATGTGGAGGCCAGGCTCAACAGCCAAAGTGACCTTTCAGAGGTACCAGAACTGTGTATTTGCTGCATCACTGAAAATTAGTTATCTTGGCATTCCCCTGTGTGTGCCCAAATCAGTGCAGAATGTGGGACCACCTACCCAGGAAACATCAGTTCTACAGAAGGCTTGGGAGAGCAGCATTTAATTACTGACTCTTCTTCTGACTTGTCATGACTTGAACAAGTCAAATTATAAAACAAGTCAGCCTATAAAATATGGAGAACTCTCTGACTCAGAGGGTGAGTTAGTTATTTTAAAGTTTTCTCTATAAATACCTAGACTATTTTAAACAAGGGATACTACTGTAGTCTCTCTAGTATACTAGAGATAGTTTGTACTATCTATAGTCTAGTATAGACTACACTAGACTCTAGTATACAGTACTACAGATACTGTAGTATCTCTAGTATCTAACTAGAGAAATTAACTTTAAAGCAGGTTGGCCTTCAAATACTTGCTCAAAAACAACCCATCCAATATTTTTTTAGTGTGTTATTTTTCCATGTCATCATATGGCATTTTGGTAGCCAGGGATTGTTCACTGCTGACATAATTGATTTTCCACAATGGCAAATGAACTTTTATCAGTTTGCTTTGAATTTAAGGTACTTATAGCCATATAGAACCATTGGGCAAGTTATAAATTGTTCTTAAGTAGAAAAATTCCAACCTTCTTTCCAGGAAAAGTATGGCGCATATATATATGCCAGTTGTTGCTGTATATTTTTTGTGAAAACGTGATAGGTATGTAGCTTGGTTGCAAACAAAAAGCCTAGTCTTTCCCTCCCCTACCACTTCTAAGAAAGAGCAAGAAGTCTCGTGCACTGGTTTAATGTAAAGTTTTGTATTAGTGCTGGGATTCTGGTCTAAGACGTTCTAAAGCCAGAGAAGATTGAAGCATTTTGGGAAAGAAGCAATGTCTGAACTTGTCAAATGAATGCGTGGTAGGGAATGAGTTGGGATGGATGTCAATCTGGAGCCTACCAGCATGTTCGTGAAATAGTTGGTGCTCATCTCTCCAACATTTTGAGGTTTGATTCCAAAAGAAACAGGGCTTGTGCAACTGCACTGTCCGGTGGTGCTGTTTCCCTCTCTGGCAGCAATTCAACTTTTTGGCTGATTTCAGTAAAACTCAACCCAGAAATAGAGGCCTCAGATACTTGCAACCAGTAAGAACTTAGTATGTTCAGGTTGCATAAAAATGAAAGGCTTCAGACCCCTTTCCCAGGTAGGATGTCCATGGAGAGAAACTTCAGCAAAATGCCTTTCAGGCATTGGAAATCTATGCAGAAACTAAAACTTGAGAGGCAAATCCGTAGGAATGCAAGTTTCACTAGTCTGGCTGCTCACTGCCCTTACTGTTTTGTAAACATGGCTTTCTGTGTAATAAAATGCTCTTCAAAGTCCATGGAGTAAAAGTTAAAAAATGTCAGCTTTGAAATAGCCTCAGCAAATTTTAATCCATCTCTCTTTTGCCCTATACTGTAAGAGATTCTTCTGTTATGGGAGCAATTACACTCCTGCTCTGTTCCCAAAGGACCTGTGTTTCATTTGGTGAATAGAAGTATTTAATGAGCAGTGATCAGTTATTCAATATTTTGCTTTCCTTGTTGTTCGTTGGCGTTGCCTTGGGCCTTATTTATTACCAGCCCTTATTAAACACTGCTCCAAAGACACAAATTAGTTGTTTTCTCATAAGGTCTTTACTGTCCAGCTGGAGTATTTGAGGATGCTGGTTTAACCTTTGGGAGATGAGGGGCATGATATCCTCAGTACCCATATACCACTTCTTACCTGTAAGGCTGCTGCTTGGCTTCAACAGCTGCTTGAGACCCAGACTGTCAAACAAAACACCCAGGAGATGAATAGTACTTTTTACTGGCTACCCTTGAAAATTTGGGTGACTGGCTAGCATTGTTTTTTTTTCTCTGCAGTAGAGGCAGGAGTAAAAGTGTTGCTGAGGGTAGGATTTGGTAATCTGGCAGTAACCACCTGCAAATGTGTGTGAATGGAGGGGACCGGGTTAAGTTTCTGAATTTCAGAGGTCTTGCTCCAGAGCATGCAGTTATCAGAGCTTTTTAGCAAAAATGTTGGTGGGTTGTTTAATTTGAGATGGAAACCTGCTCCCTCCCACTACCGTTTTTATTTTAAATTTTGTCTTTAAACAAAATCTATCAGTAATCTTTGGTCTAAGATTCAGCCTGGCATTTATAAACTACTCCAAATCACTGCATGTTTTAGTGATATCAATATATCATATTGCTGATAATCTGAATAATATGCCTTCTGTATGAAACTTGAAATGTCTTTCTTGGGCAAACGTGTGAATTTTTTATCAACTAGCTTACTAGTGTACTGTGTGTAGCTTAGTTTCCTGGATATTTAATCGTATTGACTCTACTCTGTAAGTGGAAGATCTTCTACCCTCCAGAAATCTGTCATTTTAAAGTTTAGAGTTGTGCTCCCTCTGCGAAGAGGAGACCAGTGGTCAGGTTGACTTGCAAAACTTGGCCCCACCTTGGTTAGAAAGAGGGGCTGGGCAGAAGAAGGAGAGCTGAGCACCTGGTTATTCAGTGTGGTGGCCCACAGTGCGAGTGCATTGCGTGCATTTGGGCAATATCCCTCTGTGACATTGAACGGAGGGCTCTGTTTTGCCTAAAAGCACAAGAGAACTTGAAACACTGTTTAAATACCTTCTAACAGCTTTGTATCTATGGAGAGTTTAACAGACGTGTTGGCTTTAATTTCCTGGTTAACTTTTAAACCTGGTTACAGTATGACTAGTTGATAAGTTGCAAGGTGCTGTCGTGGTCTGCTAAGTGGTGTTACAAATGCCATTGACTAGTTTTGAACACTTTCTTTCCTGCTGAGAATGAACCAGGAGCTGTCTTTCATACCTTTTTTTTCTTTCCCATCATAGCTATGTCAGTTATTGCAAAAACTCCAGCCAAATAGCTGTGCTGGCAAAAACCCTAATGAAGGTGCTGTGATAGCAGCTAAAAAGTTTTCCCTCTGGTGCAGCTTTAATTCTATTTGGGAAACTGATTTAAATTAAATCAGGCAAAAGAATGCTTTTGAGTGTATAAGCTCTGTCTCCTGTGAGGTTTTGCCGATAGGGTTGCACCAGCAAAAACTTTAAAGTGCACAGAAGCCCAGAGCAAGCAAGAACTAACTTGTAGTCCTTAATATGGTGACTTGAAAAAAAAGAAAAAGTTGTGTAATCAAAATCTTGACTCAAGAATTCTTAATGTAACTTTTCACCTTGGAACTAATTTTTAGCTTTGTCATGCAATTTAGAAAGAGCAGAAGTCTATATCTGAATGACTTGTCATTTCATAATGCCCCATATGTGATTGTGTTATGGGTTTGTTTTTTTTTCCTCCTCTCTCCTCCCCATTGCAAATAAACAGAGCAATAGAAAAACTGAACGGGTTTCAACTTGAAAACTATTCCTTGAAAGTTGCATACATCCCTGATGAAATGGCAGCCCAGCAACCTCCACAACAACATCCCCAGGGAAGACGTGGATTTGGACAGAGGGGTCCTCCAAGGCAAGGGTCACCCAGCGCAACCACAAGGCAGAAACCACAATCGGACGTTCCTCTACGGATGCTGGTTCCCACACAGTTCGTAGGAGCCATTATCGGGAAAGAAGGAGCGACAATCAGAAATATTACAAAGCAGACACAGTCCAAGTAAGTTATTTTACAAAACTGTAACTGTAAGCTTTAATATTAATGTCCTCATCTCCCATGTAAAGGGAAACTTGTAAAATTTCACAACTAACCTGTGTGGCCACAGAGCAAATGAAAATAACAATGAATAGGAAATCTTTCGCAAGATTTATATAAGGACTGAATTCTGTCCTTGACACATGTCCAAATGCTAGGTGACTTGTTTCTCCATTTTTAAAAAAAATGAAATTAGGCAGTGTTAGTAGGATGGTACTTGATGCTGGAGAGTTTGCTTACAGATGTACTAGTAAGGTTCTGGCACAAAAAGTGAAACTGAAAGATCTGTAATATGTTGATCTGTGGAACATACAGTCAGTGTGGTGACGTATCCAAGTCTTAAATGTTTATTTTAGTTTTAGTTTAATTCGGGGCATTCTGAGGATTTATAAATGAGTTCAAAAAAAAAAAAACCAAAAACCAAACCAAACCAAACAACAAAAAAACCCAAACCACCACCAAACTTTCTATCTCCCCTCACTACTCCTCACGCCTCACCCCCATGCATTTCTGGTGAATACGTTTCTTGACATCAAGTTGCAGACCACACCAAAACACAGATTAGGGAAATGCATGAGAGGCAAAAAGCAAGCTGCTAAGTGACCTAAGAAGCTTAGGGCACTAGGGTCTAGAGACGCTGGAGGAGATTGTTTTCAGTGAGTGTTAAATAAATCCCTACCCACAAGGAAGAGCTCAGCGCAGATGCAGAGGGAGGTAGGGATCATATTCAAAGAATTCTTCCAGGATACCCCTAAGAGCAGAGAGTGAAAGACACTGTCTTCAGCAGTACACTGGTACGAGGCATTAGCTCTGTAGTTACAGCCGGCAGGACCTGTAAACGAGCTGTATGTGGAGGGTGTGAGGGTGGGTGGCTTCAGTTTTGAAAGCAGCTAATGAGGATAAAGGAGTCCTCTCTAATTACAGCCCCCACAAACAAACAGGCTCCCCCTCCCCCCTCAAACCCAGGATTATCATGATGCTCCTTTCAACCTCTCATTAGGATGTTGTAACCCAGGAGACTATTTGCTGTGTTTAATAACACAGATTCAAGAGATTTGTGATGTCCTGACAAGACTTGGTTGTAGTTTGCCTATGAGTAACCAATTTTTCAGGTGATATCTCAAACGTCTAATTTTCAGGCTATAAAAATCCTGGAAAACTGGCGTAAGGAAAGCTTTTATCTCTTAAAAGGCTGGACAGAGCAGAAATAATCGCAGGTTGCTAACTTTAGATACATGACTTCAAGAATGATGTTTTCATTGTTTTGGGGATAAAAAAAGAAATGTCATCTACTTCCAGTTGCACCAAGGATTGCCGTGGGCTTCTTAGAAAATGTTGCATCATGAAACAAAATGAATTTTCAATGTCAGAAAGAACAGGAAAAATAAAGGAGTTTTATTGAAAAGTAGCATGGTTGGCTGTTAAGTTTGGAAACAGCTATAGTTTGGGGGAGAGGGGAAGGGAGGAAGCAAAAAGCAGAGGTGGAAAGAGTATGTGACCTGCAACTATTGGCAGAGGACAAATAACGTCCAAAGCATTGTCTTGATGCAGGTCATAATTAGTTTTTGTTAAATTCCTAGAGCTACACAAACCATGGTGTAGACTAAGGCTAGCAGTTTTAGGGTGGTAGAGAGTGGAGCTAGAGGAAAAGTAATGCCAGGACAAATTTTAGGCTTAAAAAGCACAGAAAACTAATCTTGAGGATGAAAGCAAGATGCTACTTGCTAGCAGAGAAGTGCTAGGGAACTCTGCTGCTGAGGTCATTAAAAAAGACAAGGTGGGACAAAGCCTGGCTGTACTGTACCTGCACAGTCATTATTAGTGGAGTGGCTGGGCTGGTGATAGAGTAGTGGGAAAGCTTGATGAAATGTTGTCTTCAGTGGTTTACTACAGATTGTCTATCTAACAACTCCCCTGAATATCTTGATAGGAGTTTAATGAGGAAAGGAGATCCCAGTGTCCACAGAGATGGGGTTAGGCTGGTAAAATCAGCGTAGGAGAGGTTCTTTATGACACAAAAAAAGGTAGCATTTAGGACATGTTTAAGTAGTTGTATACTTTGCAAAATTAAACCACTTAAACGTAGTCAATGTTAGCTCAAAATAAATTAGTTCTATGAGAGTTGGAAATATGCAAGGCTTACCATACACTACATGGTTACAGTTAGTGTTTTTCTTTCTTTCAAGAATTGATATTCACCGTAAAGAGAATGCAGGTGCTGCTGAGAAACCAATTACCATCCACTCAACTCCTGAAGGCTGCTCAACGGCTTGTAAAATCATTATGGAGATCATGCAAAAGGAAGCTCAAGATACTAAATTGTGAGTAAAAGGCATTTCATTGTGGAGCCATTAAAAACTCTGAATTCTTATTGACGCCATTTAAAGATGCAGTCTTTTAAAAACTGTTAACAAGTGAATTTTTGCCATTATCCGTATTTAAGTAGGTAAAGGAACTAAGACTTTTTTCCTTTCAGGACAGTCTACTTAATTAGCCCCAGCACACATCTACATTTTCAGCCATTGTCTGGCTGTGACTTTGAGGTGAACTGGAGCAAATACTGAAGTTTCTTGAGCAACTAATAGCTTTTAATCAGAGTGAGCATAACGAGTTGTGAGCTCTCACTAAAAGCTTAAAGGTATATTTCTTCCTTCCCAACAGCTCTTGCTATTTCAGTCTGAGTTTTATTTAGCAGGTATGTTACAATGAAGCTATAGGTGATAGTGCTGAAACGTGCAGTGTACTTGGACTTGTTCTGCATCTAGAATAAACATGTGTAAGTAAATGGAGAGTTGTAGACGTTTCTATGAAAGTAAAATTTATCCATAACGTGCATAAAAACCTTGCAGTCTGGTCTCCAAAAGTCTCACTGAGTGTAACCTCCATTACAGTACAGAAGAAATTCCCTTGAAGATTTTGGCACATAACAACTTTGTTGGCCGACTTATTGGCAAGGAAGGAAGAAACCTGAAGAAAATTGAACAGGACACAGATACTAAGATCACGATATCTCCGTAAGTTTCTGATGGCCTAATCATTTGGTGAGGTGTCTCAAATAGCAGCAATGCTGCTGCAGTACATTCAGGTACAGAGTTCTTGCAAAAATATTATGTGTTTTGAAGACTGAGATAACAGCGTTTCAGAGGACTTCCCATAAATTGGATTAAACTGTTACTTAAGCTCAGTTAAATTCAATGTAAACACTGAGTCTTCATTGTAAACCTCAGTTAAGAGCAAGCCTCAAAATAACATAAGCTATGTGGAGCCCATGTTAGACTATATTTTAAGTGTTGGTTGTTTTTAACATATACCATATGTAATGATGAGTGTTTTAAACTATAAGCCTGGATCAGTTCTAAGCTATGTGTGAAAATGAGTGAAACTAGTGATGTTTTAGGTTTTGGTATAGATTAGATTTTTGGACAAGAGGGAAGGAAACAAAGCAAATGAATACTGAAAAAAGTATTTTTAGTGGCAGTTATGTCCCTCTTGTCCGCTAGCAGCTGAACTGGGATACATTGACTAGTCTGCTTCAAAGTAATAGCTTTTGGTCAGTGAGTTTGTGAAGGTAACTGAGACCTATTCAAATTTAGCTGAGATTAAACAGGAGTTTCCACCTTCACTGGAAATCTGCAAATCACTGATTAGATCAACATCTCTGTAGAAGCTTGGCTGTTAGTAGTCGTTTTGCCCTGGAGGTAATATCTTCAGAGAACCTTCTGTTCTGAATAACAATACTCTGGTGTGAACTTCCAAGCATTTGAGGGCATTCTGGACTTAGGCTTTAGCCAGAAAGGGTGAGAATAAGGCTTATAGGCTGTAGGAAAGGGAGAAGGTTTGGAAGACACGTGAATACGTATCAAGAGGTGTGAATACACGCAGGAGACAAAAAAAAAAAAAGTGCACTGCAGAAAATAGCTCAAATTACGGCAAGGAAGCTGAGTGAGTGAGGTTCCTCAAAAAGAGGAAATTCAAAATTGGGTGAAAGAACCTGAAACCTTCCTGAAGGTATAGGACAAGAGATAATGGGCACAAACTTGAACGTAGGAAGTTCCATCTAAACATGAGGACGAACTTCTTTCCTTTGAGGGTGGCAGAGTACTGGAACAGGCTGCCCAGAGAGGTGGTGGAGTCTCCAACTCCGGAGACATTCAAAACCCACCTGGATGCTGTCCTGTGCAACCTGCTGTAGGTGACCCTGCGCTGGCAGGGGGGTTGGACTAGGTGATCTCCAGAGGGCCCTTCCAGCCCCTGTGATTCTGTATGTAACCCTTTATGGAATTTGTCTGAGAAAGAGAAGTGAATCAATTGGAGAAAAAACACCCAAATAAGTCTGCTTCAAGAAGAGGTTTTGTAAGATCAGCATGCTCTCTTAAATGTGTTGGCATAAACATTTCATTTGCAAGCAGTACACAGACTGTTAATGCTATTTCTTAAAGGGGAAAAAAAATATGTACAGGGTAAATGGGATAATGGTCTTCTTTCCATGAAGCCAACTTGTCTTTATTGCTGATGACACAAATAACACATTGTCTGTAAACACTTGCAGAGTATTTTTAATTTATCAAGTTAATGGTTTGTTTGTATTAAAATCTTGGCCTCAAGATCATACTTGTCATGCTATGCCTGAAATAGCCCCATGAAGTTGCCTGGTTTAATTGGTACGTAAAAGAGAGCATACGTGCCCATGGATTCTGCTTTGTCTAATTAGTCTTTCTCCTGGTCTCTTCATTTAGGCTTTTTGGTAAGCTTGTCCATAAAGTTAAAGTAAGGCAGCTGGTTTGGGAAAGTGCTTCCTCTCTTCTTCGGGGTGTTTTCCATCGCTTTTCTTCCTGAGACAGTAACTCAGTGCTCGCACACTGGAAACTTAAGGATTGCTTTGTGGATGCATTTCATGCTTGCTGCTACTTAACTGAGATACGCAGGCTGCCACGCTGCCCACTGTGCAAGAAAGCAAGCCGTGCATGCTTCTTCCTCTCTCCTTCCTACCATGGGTTTCCTCACTCTCACCCCTCCTGCATCCTGCTCTGTTTGGTGGTTTGGTTTTTTTTTTTTTTGTCTTCACCCCTTCAACTCACCTTTTCTCAGTACATGGATATTCCATGGCTTCCCAGTCAGTTTCTTCCATTTTGCTATTTTGTAGGTCAGCGTTTGTTACCTAACAAAGCACTAGTTTAACGCTGTAACCCTTTCACTTTCCCTGAGGAGTTACTAGTGTTTTGCAGCAAATGTTGACTTCCACACAGCTTTTGGTTTTCCTGTTCTGAGTATTTGGAGGCTCTCCTGCAGTTTCGCTAAGGATTGGGCTTTTTTCCCCCTCCTTCCTTAAGGAATCCACTATTGTTCTCAAGGAAAGAAAACTTCTTATAGTCTATGTTCCTGGGATGTCTAAAGTGTCTGAAGCCCCCTCTCTGTTGGTAGGGCTGGTGTGGAGTGCGAAGCTGAACGGTGCTGCGCTGCTCTGCAGCTCATATTCCTACAGAGCGTGTTGTTTTCCATCTTTTGTTGCACCTAAGCACGTCTCAGCCATCTGATGCCAAACCTCGCTGCGGTGGTTTTTGTTGCGTTTGCTGTGGGGACAGAGTTTCTCCAGATTCTGAGAACTGTGTTTTGAGCCCTGTTATGAGTTGATACTACACTCTTTGGAGGGCAAACTCAACACGCTCGGATGTCATCACACTCGAATGATAAACCTGGATTACCCTCTGCTGTTTGCTAATTAACTGTGCTTCTGTTTCATTTGCAGATTGCAGGACTTGACACTCTATAATCCGGAAAGGACCATTACAGTTAAAGGCAGTATTGAAACTTGTGCCAAGGCTGAGGAAGAAATTATGAAGAAAATCAGGGAGTCCTATGAAAATGATATTGCTGCTATGAATGTGAGTTGTGTTGTGGCATGGGCCCTTTCTGGAACTAAAACCATGGAAAGGTTTAGGTGTGAGGGACGGACCCCTGAGGTCACCTAGCCCAGCAGGGGGGTTGCTCAATATAGGGCCCACTTCCAAGTTAAATGAGGTTGTGTAGGGACTTGTCCCTTCTTGAACATCTCCACAGGTAGAAAGTCCACTGTCTCTGGGCAGCCTGTGCCCTGTCTCACTGCTCTCACGGTGAAAATTTCTTTCCTAATATCATATCAGCATTTCCCTGTTGCAGCCTTTCTCTGTTGCCTCATTAATTCATGGGGCTTGAGCGAGGTTTTTATTATTTATTTATGTATGTATGTATGCTATTTTAATAAAGGCTTTTTCTGGTTTTTTTTTGTTGGGTTTTTTTTTTTTGAGTAGGGGAACTGAGAAGCTGATTTAGATTGAGGAAATGAATGAGCATTTCACATTTTTCTTATTGCAAAAGCCTAAAGGAATGTGTGTTTATGCACTGCTGTGGTTTATGTGTGGTAGTTTGTATATTTCTTGAAGAGACTGGGAATCACTACTTTATGTTAAAAGCATAACAGTGTATGGAAGAAGGATATCTTTATTTAATTTAAGAAGACTTTATTAAGGTTTTTCTTGATATAGATGATAAAGGCATTTAGTTATTCAAAGATGGTTGGTGATTATATAAGAAAAACAACACACCTCATTCATTTGCCAAAGTATTACTAATGCATATTGAGAAACAATTGAGATTTTTGATAAGCTATGAAGAGCTTTTTGTGTGTGTATACAAATCTTATGGTCTAGAATCAGACTGGAAATTTTTTTCAGTTTACAGTGGTCTCTGATTTTCTAGAAATGGCTCTTCTTCATGGTTTCCCTACTGGCTGGAGAGAATATTCTCCCTGCTTTTCTGCTCTCTCACACAGTAAAAGCAAATTGCAGGACACAAACTACACACAAGGACACAGTAAAGTATTTTATAGTGGTACGTCTTTGTTTCATATAGTGAGCAGGAACATGGGGTGAGCTTGAGGCTGTTCCGCTGTTTGGCAAAGGTGTGGTAAGCAGAAAACTACCTCTGTTACTGGATGGATTTCCAGTTTAGTTTGTAGTGATTATTAGGGTAGGTTTTTAGTTGGTGAAGTTTCTGGGGTTTTTTGATGTCTCACGATTGGCTTATCTTGATGGCCTGAGACAGTGTCTCTCTCTAGCTGAGGTATTTCTAGAGTATTGTCGCATTACTGGGCAATAGTCTGGAAAAGTGGAAAAAGGGTACCGGCAAGTTTTGTATCACGGGCAACCAATGCTTCCTAACATGTGATGCTGCCACTTTTCTCAGGTGTGGTCAAGTAAGGAACATGCAACCTTATAGTTGATGCTTTCCCAGCAAACACTGGGGGTATCCTACTTCATCCTTTGCAAGGCATGGGAGGGAGGATGGGGCTACAGTGTGGTGTATACCCCCAGTGTATGAAAAGTCAGGGCTTGTACATGGGCTTTCTCTGTTTCTACAGGGCTGTCTTTTTAGTATAAAGCCAAAAATATTATATTATTTCTCTGATAATTTTGTTCACTCTGAAAGTAAATCGTACTATTGTCTGAATTTCTTGCCATAAAGTTTTGTCATATGTTACACTGATTAAGTTGTAGCAAGTGATGCCCAGCTGCCTTTCCTGCTACGTGTTTTTTATGTTATTGGTCTGTGCGGATGTCTGGGAAATAGGTTTGAACCAGAGTCCTTGGGGTAATGGAGGTGAATTTTTTTTTTTTAAATAACATACTGATGTCTTCTGAAAAGGTTAATAGCCTATGCCAACTAGGATTTTGATTAAAGTTAATAACCAGGATTGTAAATCTTAAATAACTCTTCTGCCATTGCAGCTTCAAGCACATTTAATTCCTGGATTAAATCTGAATGCCTTGGGTCTGTTCCCACCTTCTTCTTCAGGAATACCACCCCCCGCAGTGAGCGTTGCCTCCGCTGCTGCTGCTGCTTCATATCCACCATTTGGGGTAAGCGCAGTCTCTGATTGTGGATGGAGATACTAATCTGTACAATGCTGCTGTTCAAAACTAATCAGTTTTCTGTATTTTTGCCAAATTACCTCAAAGATCTGGGAACGGTGTTTTAGTAGCTGGGTTCTGTCAGTTTTCTCAATGTTGTCTGTCTTCCTGCTTGCACACTGAACATATTTCATGTGGCTGTGGTTGGGAACAGACATTCATCGGTAATTTAGTGAAATGCTCAGTGAAACCAGAAAATGATATTTCTGAGAAAAAAAAATGTTAGATCCTATTTTCTTGAGCACTTGAACTATTACAGAAAAAAATCTTGTATAAAATGGAACTTAAAAATTGCTGGAATTTGCAATTAATAATGCTAGTCTGCAGTTGTATTCCTGTTGATATGGAAGGGAATAAATGATCTCTTGTCATAAAGTGGGGATCTAAAGCTAAAACGTTTGTTTGAATGTATTAGTTTTATAAATGTACAAGCCCTGTTGAAATGCAGTATTGCTAAATACATAGGATTTTAATTACATAGATTAATCTCCAGAAAGCTGTGACTTACTTGCCACATTGCTCTCTTAAGAAATAAGTGAAAAAGTTCAACAGAATCTTATTCAAATCCAGTGCTGATTAGTAATCATAAATGAGATCTTCTGCTATGGAGCAGAAGATAACTTGTTGTATCAGAACGTCTTTCTGGAAAGAGACGATGCTCTGATAGTCAAGAAAAGACAACCTTATTACACAGACAAGGTGATCTTTCGTCTCTGTTCCCTGTTTCTGGTGGTGGTTGCTGTTAGCAACTCAATGGAAGATGAATTTTCAAAATGAACTCTAACAAGTGGATGAGAGAGCTTTACAAACTCTGACGTGGCTGACTGTGCCCTCTTCTTTGCCCAACAGTAACATCTAGAGGGTTGAGTCTGAGACTCCTCGTGAACTAGAAAAGTGAAAATGCAGCACAGCACACTGAACTTTATCAAATAACTCAAGTGGGTCTATATATATTGCACTAAAGGGAAGTCGTTGCCTAAATATTTTTCCCAGAGGAAGAAGCCAAGAAAATGTCACTGTAAGGAACAGGAAAAATTCCACACTCCTAGCATTGTTTGTGGGAATGAACAACTTGGGTATTATGAATGTATTATAAACTGTATTGAGTATAATAGTGGCTTTATCAAGAAAAAATGCTCCAATGAAAACTACAATGGAAGTATGTTTATACTTGGTTATTTTACTGCTAGTATCAGTGCCTCTATGACAAACAAATTCTCTGCACCCATCCCCCTGCCCCGAGTCCCTCTGCACTTTGATTAGGGTGGCAGACTAAACTAAAAAAATACAGGTGTTTGCTTCATTGTATTGTATAAAATGTCATCTGTGGTAATGGATTGCCTTAATTTATTTCTTTTTTGAGGGAAACCATAAGTATTTGTTAACAGTATAGAACTTCTTTACTTTAGTGTATGAAAAATGTAGCATTTTCTTTTTTTCCCAGATTTGCAAACTACTTTGCTGTTCTTGAGATTCACACTGTAAGCCTACAGTTTTGTTCCTCACTTAGTTTGTTTTCATTTCTTTCCCCCTTTTTCCTCTTGTTGTGGTTCTTTCTTGCTTTTGCTTTAAATATGCACCTGAACAGTGCTGAACTTGGTGATTTCAATCTTATTCATGTCTGTCCCTCAGTTGCTAGTGCACCTTTCTCCCTGCTAGATCTCTGCCAGTTTCCAGCTTTCTCGAAATAGGGTAGTGGCAACGTATGGTATAAAGGCATCAAGAAACAAGTGTCATTGTGTAAAATGGTGGGAACTTTGCAGCTGGAAGGACCACACTGTCTGAACTCTCTCTTGCTCCTGTTCATGCTGTTTGCTCAGTCCTCTGAATAAGCTCTTGTTCCAGATAGTCTAGGTGTATGACAAGCTAACATACAAAAAGGGATAAAACTCACAGATTCAGAGGATAACCTGTGATGGCTTTTGTGGAGGTTGGGGGTGGTACCAACACAGCCCCTGCACCTGAAACTGAGGACTGCTGAAACAAATACATAAACAATTGAAACTATATCACCTTTTCTTACTTACATGTGACCTTATCTGAAAAAGAGCAGGTTGTTCTGTGGGCTTCAGGCAAGTCAGGCCCTCAGGTTACTTGGAGTAGCTGTTCCTCTCTGGGGGAGAGGAAAACAAGGAAAAGTATGAGTTTATCTTTTAATGGATGCAGTTTTCCAGAAAACAAAGTTTCCATTTTTAACTTTTTTAAAGATTTATAAATCTTGTTTGTGTATGAAGTTAGTTTCTGTAATTTCTGAGTTTTACTCCTCTCATTTTTTTTTTTTTCCCCCTCTAGTAGAACAAATTTTAAGACACTGATTAAATAGGGTATTGAGGCATGTAGAAGCAGAAAGAACAAAAGAAAAAGGCTGGCTATATTTTGAAGAAGAAATGGAAACAATTTGAAAGGCTAAAGGTAACCACAGAGGGGGATCCAGGAGAGCTCATAAGGGATTAAAAAAATAAAATAAAAATCTGTGTGAGTAAAAGAGGCTTCAGGGAAAGAAGGTCATAGAAGAAGCATTAATGAAGAATCACAGGGAGACTTTATACCCATTTACCTATGAGCTATTTGTTACCAAGTTCCTTCTTTTGGTAAAAGCGTTTGGGCAACCCAAGTCCCTTTAGCCTGTTTTGAATGGATCTCCTTGTACGCTTGGGAGCACTGGTTAGCTGGCATTGAGGATATCCGTTTCAAGCAGCTGAAAATCCTTTCTGAAAACACTGCTGGCATCAGGGCATAAGAACCGTGTCCTGCTTATTTTTGTCAGTGCAAATTTTTGCCTTCTGCTCAGGACTGGATATGGGTGGCTCTTCCCTGTCTCCTGTTTGTTTGACTGAGCAAAGGTGTTTTCCTCAGCAATTTCAGCTACACCATCGTCAGAGGCCTCTTGGCATGTAATGTCATTGAAGACCTTTTGTGAATGTATGCTTACAAACCACATAGTGAGCCTTGGGACCCTGCTGTGATGTGCCTGAGGGTTATGAAGCTTTTATTTGAATCTCTTTGACTGTATGGACCTTTTCTTCACCTTGTTGTGGGGGATGGACTCACAAGTGGCTCTCCCTTGGGTCAGAAGAGGTAGTTGGGTAAACTTTGGGCATTTGTAGAAGAGTTTTCATATTGGAGTTGATCCTTCAAATGTACTATTTTCTAGTGACAAGGTGTTGCTGTGACCTCATGTTCCCAAAGAGACTGAGGTGTCATCTTCATTATTGAAACAAGTGTCTGTCACATTCCTGATGCTTCTTGTTTATATGGGTGGAAAGAGAAAAATCTGTATAGTAAACAGATCTAGGATTTTGTTACGTTGCCAGACCTGTCACTTTAAGCTCTGAAAGTCCATATATACAGCCATAGCCAAGTATTCCTAAAACTGAGTATTCAGGAGTTTAAGACTGAGTAATTTGATAGGTTTAGCTGTGTTAATGCGAGCTGTGTGATGCTTCATCCTCTCCCTCTTCACGCAAAACCTTAAGGTGTATTTGACTAGACCATAAACACTGTTCTTCAACTGCTTCAGGAACAGTCCGGTGTCACAAACTTGGGAGATGGCAATGTTGTCAAACGCTGGTTTACATTTAGCTCCATGAACTGGGTCACGTTCAGGAGAACAATTTCAATGTGACTGAGATACCTCATTCTCCACACACACTGGTGTGAACCATCATGGAGAACATCGAAGTCTTACTGTGTAGAGCCTCATCTAATTTAATCTAATGTGATGCAGTTTCTTTCTTACTAAGAAGCTGGTTATTGCTTTACCCTTTGTCCTGGCAGTGGAGTCCATACGGGAAGTCACCGGCTGTCCTTAGTATCTGTCTGTTTACAGATATAAACACACATATGTGCACACGTGCCTGGTGCATGTGGCTGATGGTGTCTGAGCACCACATCTAGTGCAGGATAACAATTCTTTTTTTCATATTTACCGATCACGAGCAACAATTTTCAATATAGCAACTGTGTAATTTATTTGCAAAGTCCAAGCTCTGTTTGCCTGTTTAAAGCACTCATTTTGTGTAGCCATTTAAAAGGGATGCAATGGAATTGTGTATTGTGTTTTGATTTGTGAATTTTCCTGTCTGTTTTTGCAAAAATCCAAGATCTATATACTTTTTGCTGTCCTCCTAAAAGACGGGTAAATCGGAACATGTGGGAATAATTGAAATGTTTAGTTTGAGGAAAAAGTAGGACTTAAGAAAGGACTTACGGAATGTCTTGGTTAAGAATATTAGGAGTTAAAAATTCTTGTTACTGTAAAATGGGCATGATTTTACTCTTATGATCCTGGTGATAAAACTAATTTTTTTTTTTTGATGAATGTGTACCCTTGTGTGACCATACTAAGGACCAGTAACTTTTCTGTGCCTATTTGTAGTTGATGTCTTGCCCAGCTCCTTTTGGGTCTGGAGGAACACCACTTTGTTTACTGTTAAATCTCTCTCCTTAACGCTGCGCTTAAATGCTTGCATGCATTGCAGTTCTGACACCGTTGCAAACAGTTTCATTAGTCTGCCCACTGTCACTCATAACGAATGTCACGAGTTGAGCATCTGCACAAAGAATTGGAATTTGTATGAGGAGAGTAAGATTCTGCAAAAGTGAATATGCCCCATGTTTGTTTTCCACAAGATGTATTACCACAAAAAATGTTTTAAAAAGTATCCCAGCCAAACTGCTTCAGATGTAGAGTTGTGCTGCTCAAAGCTGTTTTGATAAAGTTGTTGCTTCTGTCTTCTGAACTTTGGGGAGAATATGCACATGCTTGTGTCTCAAGAGTAAAAGTTTGTTCTCCTGCAAGGCTGAAGATTTTAAAGCTCCAGACAAAACAAGAATTTCTTGTCTTAGAGTTCAACTGTGTATGGTCATGCATTTAAATACACTTGGCTCATCTACTGGGATTAAGCAGGTTGCACCCTTCCTCTTATAATTGAACTGTGTGTGTTTAATTGTACATCTGACTGCATTTCTTTTGTAGCCTTTGGGTCTGAAAGTTGGCATCCCAATGGGGTAGGAGAAAGAGGGCTAACCTGTAGAGTGTTCATCCTGCCCTTGAATGTCCTGAAACAGGGCAGTAGAATTAATTCTCCTGTTAAAGGGTCCCTGCCTGTTGCATGGCAGATGTACTCAAACATATAGGAAGGTGAGAAGTAGGCAGCTTTCATCCACAGGAGGAGTTCATGCCAGCTGCTCTCCTGCGTCCGTAAGGTCCTGTAAGAGACAGCTAAACTTCTGCTGTAGGGGAGGTAGCTAAGGTGAAGAGACGCTCCTCTGCTCACAGTCGGACTGCTTTCTCTGCTGGTCTTTTGGCACACTCGTTGTAGCTTCTTGAAGCTCTACCCTCAAAATACACTCTTTCTAACCTTTTCTTTAGCCTCACAGTTAATTTTCACGTTATGTGATATGCATAGCGGCTTCTAGGAAGGAAAAAAGAAGAAAAAGGTAGTTTCCTACATTAAACAAAACTAGAAAATCAAACTACCTTTTTCTGACGACAAAAATGTCTTGTACAGCTAGGCTGATAGGTTGCTTTCCTTTATTCTTTTTGCCATCTTTTGAAGCTTTTTGTTGCAGGTGAGGAACATGCCAGTGGAAAAATTTCTGCTTAGAAGATGCTGTGGTCAAGAGAGAGATTCCTTTATTCTCCAGTAATTTTCTTAATCATAGTAAAGAAGAGATATTCTATATCGCGTAGATATGAGAGAAGAAATAACTGTATTATGCTTTTGGCAGGAAAGAAAAGTAATTTAAATGAAAAATTGCTTCATTGAGGGCCTTCATTTGATGCCCTGAGCATAGATGAGAGCCAAGGAAGAGGAAAAACTGTCCTATATTTCCAGGTACTTTGACTCTTACTTGGTGGACTTGGGCTCCTTTGGATGTCTGGGTTTGATAGGATTAGCTTGTGCAACTGTTACTCCTAAACTACCTAGGGGTAGTAATATATGTACATCTATGATGTGTGTAGTCATAAGTGGCTTTGCCCTAATTTGGCTAGCTTGTTAAGCAGTAGATGATTTTGTGAGGAGCTGTCCTACAGCCAAAAGAGGATGTGGTTTGGGGAATGAAGGAGGATTTGGCAGTGTTTTTACAAAATCGTTTTATATCAGTGAAATGAAAACCATACACGTGCAGCACACACGATCTTGAGGAGGGCACTATAGGACAACAGCATAGTCTGAAAAAAAATCACTACCAGCTAATTAGACTTCTTTTGAAGATTGTAACCTCAGTGCCTTGAATACACCTTTCCTGGTGCCTAATTTCTTAAATTCATTAATGATGCATTTTTGACAACTAAGAAATTTGCTCCATGGTGCATAACATTGTGGGGTTGTTCTGCCCTGTGGAAAAAAAATGGTTGGTCCTCCCACCACCTCAGTCTCCTGCTCCTACCATGCTGTGTTGGCAGGGACCCATGTCCGGAGTAATCAGAAACTATGCTGCCTCTGGAGATAGACTGGCCCCCAGTGAGGGAAGCAAAAATGCAATTGGCACTGTATGATGTACAAAGATCTGGCAAGTTGACAGTTGGTATTTTCTCGGAGGTGTTGAAGCCTCCAGTTATTCTTAATAGCTCTTTTGACAGTTCTGAGGTTGTCATAATGCAAATAGCATCACTCACTCACTAGTAATGTGCACTTTTTAAACTAAAAATGGCTTCTTCCTTGCTGCAGGTTTGAATACTTGTAGTGATATTTGTAGTTCCTTGGGACAAGAGGTAAGAATTTGTGTTGGACCCCGGCTCCCAGATTCTTGTCATGGGAAGAATAATTAATCAGTGTTCCCTTGAACATTTCAGACTCCCAAGCTCTTAAGTACCAAGCTCAGCATCTTCTGAACGTTAAACTAAATGGGAAATTTAATTTCTTAAGGTGCCAAATAATATTTTGTTACTAGAGTGTGCTGAGCTCCTTTAGGCCAGAAACAAAAATAGGTCAAGTCCTCATTCTGGTGTAGCTGGCTCCATCTCTGGTTTGTTTGTTCATTAAACATGATGGAAAAATAAGTGACCTTTCTGTGTTTTCACAACCTGTTTTTCTTGCAGCTGCCAAGGAATCTGAGACCAG
Organism: Burhinus bistriatus; assembly: GCA_013397275.1. NCBI lineage: Eukaryota > Metazoa > Chordata > Aves > Charadriiformes > Burhinidae > Burhinus > Burhinus bistriatus. The sequence continues at coordinate 31,905 of VYXH01007504.1, read as the reverse complement.
TGTCTTTGTAAACCAGAGCTGATGAGTACTTGTATCTTTCAAAGCCACAGATTTCATGGGCAACTTCTAGGAGTCTGAAGTAGCCATGTGGCTGGTGTGTCACAGACATGATTTTTGAAGTGGAAGTGTTTTGTTTTAGTGGTCGTGCAGTGTTGCAACACCAAATACCTATGTTTGCTGTTTGTGAATGACCAGCAAAATTCCTGCTTACGTAGTTTCACAATCTGTTCCTTATGTTGATTTCTGCTTTTGGCTGTCTGTTCAGAATAAAAGGTGGCAGATTGCTTTTTTTGGCATTGTGGCCAATCAGATTTTGCAAAAACAAAAAGTTCATGCCATGTTCAGAAATATGGCAGGCCTGTTCCTGCTTGTGAAATGCCTTACAACCAACCTGCCAGAAAATGTTCCTTCTCTGCTTCTGTGATTTCTACCCCCTCATTCCTGGCTAGATTTTCATGTTGGAACCACTTCTGATAGGTGCGGTCCTGTTAGTGACTTCTAGTAGTCTGAGGAGATCCCCATGGCTTGCCAGGTAGAAGACGATGGTGATGAAAAGTACTAAAGTTGAGAGCCAAGAAATGGAGTGAGTAGTACTAAGTGAGATGATTTTAGTAGCATCTCTCTTAAGGTACTGACCATTGTGTAATAACCAGCTGTGTTTGAGTTTCGGGTGTTGAAATGCAGTAGTCCCCAAACTAGAAATGCAGACAGGGGTTATTGCTTGGGTTTTCAACGAATAGGAGAGGACCAGCTCAGCTAGCTGGACAGAGGGCTCGTACCCGCATGGCGTACTTTCTGGGTGTCCAGGACTGACGGGGCAGCGGGGAGAGGTGGAGCTGCATGGCCTTGCTGTGGCCTGATTGCCTTGGAAAGGGTCATGCTCTTGGTTCAGCTAGACATGACTGTTTCCTACATGATGCAGTAGTAATGCTTGCAGGGTAAAGGAGAGTCAGCTGTGCTCTAAACACAGCACGTTGCTAGCCCAGAGACCTGGATGGTGGAGGGAGGTGGTGTGATGAGCTCCTGGCCACACTGGGAGAAGGTTGCTGCAAGTGTGATGTTGAAGCTGCTGTGGGGGAGTTCCTTGTCATACTTGGAAACCCTTCCCACCACTCCTGCTTCTTGCATCAATCTGGGGTTCATGTGAAGATGCAGCCCTGGGTGGTGGCAGTACAGTTTGTGCATGGAAAAATGGGTGATGCTTCAGGGTGTCTGGAGTGAAGTTAGAAATACACATTGCTTCTTTTAAATTATGTTCTGCTAGCTCTTGACTGACTGAATTCAGCAGTGAAGAACTGTCCGTTACCTTCTAAGTGTAGTCCTGGCTTTTCAGGTAGTGAATATGGCAGAAGGTTTTAGACTCACAGCATGGGCGTAAGTCTGTTCTAAACAAACCCAAAAAGCTAGGAGGGTGGCGGCAGCTCAGGCTTCAGTTTGTTAACCTACACTGGCAGCAACAAGTTAGCTGGTGTACAAGATAGTGACCCAAGAGGTATTTGCAAGGATGTTGTAAAACTTTGGATCACTTTAGACCTATCTACCAAGACTTTAAACAAGCCTTCCTTAATGAGTCTCTTGTTTCCAACAATGGCTTAAGCTTTTAGCATTAGTATTGGAAAATGAATACACTAGGATTTCTTTCACTGGTGTCAAAAGCTGACTTTTTATTAATGCATTGAATCCTACTGGAATGTCTTCAAGAATACTTGGCTTAATGTTGCCTTCCCCTTGCTGCAAGTTTTTATTACTAAATAAATAAGACCATTTAGTATAGCTGTATGCCAGTATAATTCTTCACAGTGTATTGCAAAAACATGGTTTAAATTTTGGCTTTGGGTCTGGTAGAGGCTTTGAATAAAATGATACCTCACTTCCTGACAAAGCTTAGGGTATTCTGAAGACCAAGTGAGTCATCTGTAAATCTGCCTTGCCTTGATGATGGTGATCATGGCAGTTAGGAAAGGGAAAAATGGCAAAAGAGAACTTTTTAATGCAGTTATCTACTGGTTGTATTTTTTTTTACTTTACAAAGTGGATTTGTTTACTATTTAAAAACAAAAAAACCACCAATAACCCACTAGGCTAGATGGTAGCCAAATGTTGGCTGAGACTGTTCCATACAGTCTTAAAATAGTTTTTAATTATTTCCCTGACAGCTAAAAAAAACCTAGCTAGAAATGGATAAGATGACTTTGTAACTTAAAATAAATTCTCATCCTAAGGTAATTCATTTGCAACACAGAGTAAATGAAAACATATACTGGAGATGCATAATGAGCTTAGAAACCAGCAAAGATCTGATTCTGCTCCCACTGATGTCTGGCAGAAAATCCTATTTACTTCAGTGGGTACAGTATTTTTAAAGATTTACAACCTGATCCCAAATGTTGCCATGGATTTGCCAACCACATGCATTTGATGGAGCAAGGGGTTTATGGAGACACTTTAAAACATGACTGGAAAAAAAACTTGTACTGTCGGCAGGCTTGCAGAAGACAACTGAGATTAATGCTCAAGTTAACACTAGGGACATAAGTAACAAACATGTCCATGTACCTAGCCCTGCAGTGGGTGGGATCACAGGCTCTTGCTGACTCAGGGAGCCGTGGACTGACCTAGCAGCAGCATCAGCCGAAAGCAAGAGATGGGAGTTCATCCTGGGGAAGAACAGAAGAAGCAAAACTTTTTTGTGTGTGTTTTTTTGTGGTTTTGGTTTTGCATGTATTAGTTTATTTGTTTTGTTTTTTAAAATGCCATTCCCTAAATACAATGTCTACACTCTCAACTATGGTGGTTTGGGACTTACTTTTTTACATACCACCATCTATCTGAAGAATCATAGCTTTTTTTCCAAGTTTTCATCCTTGCCTGGCCATGTGTTGGCTGTTATGCAAGTGCAAGATGAGGAGGAATGCTTTTCCTTCTGTTGATCTACCAGGTAAGGGAAAAGCTCTCCTTGTGTGTGATTTTGGGCAGTTTGTAGGACTGATGCACCAAGCCTTGGCAGAGGAAGTGCTACGTACAGTAAGCTTATCCCAAGGGCAACCTGTTGGGCTCTACAGATCTTTCTAACTCTGCAAGCAAGAGTTGCAGAAAGAAGAGGGAATCTGCAAATTTTGTTGGCTGGGAGTCCTCAGCTTCTAGCTGTGGTGTGGAGAAGTAGCCCTCATGCTGTAGGGGTATGGGGCAATATCCCGAGGAGGGGAAGAGCCTTACCCCAGCTGAGTCTTTGGAAACTAAGAAATGACCTCTCTGCTGAGGCAGTTTGCTAACTGTAACCGCTCCAACATGGCAGGGATGCCAGCAGAGAAGTGATTCTCCTGGGGAAAATCCTCTGTAGGCCTTCAGAGTCTGGTTGGAATGAAGGGGACCATCCTGATGGTACCTGCAGTGCTGGGGGTCCAGGCAAGCCCAGTGTAATGGGGAAGCAGCCAGGGGTTACAAGATTTAGGAATTTTTTTTTTTTTTAAAAGAAACAGTGTGGGCTCTCAGGCTAGGGACAAGATGGCTGGTGTTCAGGGGCTTGCAGGAGGTATGGAAAGAGGTATATCCAAGCTGCTACAGGAGAAAAGGGTTGGACTAGTCTTAAAACATTAGAACTACTGGTGTGCAGAAGCAGTTGCTTAGCTTCATCCAATGGGGTAGATTAATTTACGTCTCTGTGTTAGATCACTGTTTTCAATCATAACTTAAATCAGATTTCCTGCTTGCTCATTTAGGTTTTACATCTGTACTTTAGTTACCTTTCTGAAAGCTTTAGTGTAGTCTGTACCACCACAGCTACCTTTTGGTAATATAGTGAATATATCTATTTAAACAAGTATGCAATTTACCATTTGCTTTGGTTAATACATTTTTTCCATTGTCTGTTAAAAAATGATGAATAGTGCTTTTCTTATTTGCTTGATTAATTTTTAACTTCTGATTTTCATCAGGCTATATTTGGATGGAAATTGGAATCCAATTAATGAACAAACCCAACATTTAAAATTGTTTTCTTTAGTTAAATGTGCTGGATACAGATGACAATTCGTTATCAAGCCTGTTTTGTGTTTAAAGCATGCTGATTTTTGTAGAAACAAAGCAAGTATTATCAGCTGTTTGTGAACTGAATTAATTGCTTCTGGTCACTATGCTCTTCAAGAATCTGTTTCTTAGAACTGAGAAATTAAGTTTCTGAATCTTGGTTCTGGAGTGCTCTTTTTTCTTTTTTAAATATTTCTTTTAATTCTAAGAAGTTACGTTCTCCTTCTGAGTGAACAACCTGGTGGTGTCTAACTGTGTGCCACAGCTACGTGAGACAGAAACTTCTCTCCCCAAAGCCATATTCCTCAAGTGTATGCAGATCTCCTGCCCCACAGCCCAGAAGAGAATCTAGCTTGCTTTATACTGTTTCAACCTGTTCAGCATTAGGGTGGACTAGTCCTGAGCCCATCCCACCAATACTGCTAGTGCATCACAGACCTCTGAGATGGTTACTCACAAGTTAGTGTGGATGTATGGACTGTACATCTTGGAAAACCTAGGTTACTATTTTAAAAGATTATTTTTTTTTCCCGTGTTTCTGTCAGTTCCTAGGGCTGGGCTGGTCTTGAACAAATTCTTTTCTTATGTGGGGGGAAAATAAAGTAAATGGGGAAGAAGAGAAAATTGCCTAGAATTTTCCATGTGCAGAAAACCTTACTGTTGTCAAAAATTAGTTGATGACTAATTCCATGACTTAACGAACTTTAAAACTTCAGTAATGAATGCATGCTACTTCAACATTTAGACTGAAAAGTATTTAAATCTATAACTCTACTGTTAAGACCCTTAAAATTATGAAGTAAAAAATGAACCGCAGGATGCTCTCTAAAGTCAATACAGACGTATTCTCCAAGATATATATACACATATATATTTTAGTTTTTAAATTGTAAGTATATGTTTAAGCAAACTTGGCCTTCTTAAGGGAGTGAACGTTGAAGCTCAGATTCTACACAGTGGGAAATTAGTTTCCTAAATTTAGTGCTTCTAACATATGTTTAAGATCTAGGAATCTATTTCTGATATAACTCATGCTAGAAGTTCCTGGAAAGCTCTATGACTTATGTGGCATGGCATGGCAAAGATTAAATTATAGTTGATTTTCTTCCATCCTAAGATCCTCAGAAGCATCTGCAAGATTGATGGGTGGTGTAGTCATTGCATTACGTTTTGATGTTTCTTTTGGAGGATAAGTCTTCCAGTAAATACAAAAGGATTTTAAAATTATTGTGGCTAAGGAGGTGGACAGATAATAAATTGAACTTGGTGTTATGATATTCTTTTGAAAGTCTTAGCTAGACTTGATTTCTGCCAGAAGAAAGAGCTGTTGTTTGATGTTCATGTTTTAAAACAAATCAAACAGTATGTTTTTTGAGTAGTTAAAAATCAGCATGGGTAAGGAAATGGACGTGATTCCTTTAAATCCTGCATGATGTTATAGTTGAGATGAATTTGGTTATACATATGTGCCACTGTGCTCCTGCAGACAAGAATTTGAAAAATGACAATGTATAAACAGTTCAGTATTGACAGATTCTCCACTGTTCTTTAACAAAAATATGTAACTATTACACCAAAATGGAAGTTTAATGTTAAAGAACCTCACTCACACAAAAATAGTGTAAAAAAAAAAAACAAACCAGGCATTTTAGGAAAAAAGAAGTTGAAATGTATCAATGAGTCAAAATTATGAGGAGGGATGGAGAGGGGGAGTGCTACAGTGAGCTGACTGTAGAGTTGGAAAGACACATGTACATCTTCTGTCTTCCATTGCCTTTGCCCATGTTTCATGTTTAAGGGTGAGACAGCAGAAAGGAATTTCAGTGGTGAATTGAATCTAGCCAAGAAAGTGGCTGGAAATCAAGCTTTGGGAAGAAGAGGGAAAAACTGTGCTGCAGGCAGATGGGCAACAGAGGGAAGGCAGGAAATATCTGCAAACAAAAGTAATGAAGTTTGATTTGTTTCTATGGTAGAGAAATGTGTCTGGAGGTGGATTTAGGTAGAAGCTGTGTAAATTCTTGAAAACCAAGTCAAGTTATGTGTTTGATTCGTAGCAGTGCTGTACAAATTAGCTGAAAAGTTTGTGTGTGTTAGCTGAAAGTTTAGCTGGAAGAGGGTGGCTGGAGTTGCACGTGGGAGAGAAAACTTCAGCAGTGGACTTCTGCAGGAGCTGGAGCACGTGTGAACAATTGAAGGTAGGAGTCAAGGTGATGAGCGAGCAAGGGGTGGCATGGTTAAGCTGTCTGCGCCTGGGTTGGGAAGAGAGGTTGCCTCTACACCCAGTGCAGTTAGCATGGGTCCTTGCCACAAAACCAGGAAGAAACCCAAATGCCTCATGAACTTGTATCCATTCAGAAATAGTTTTCCAAAGTGTTGAGATCAACTCAGTACCTACAGTAGCATTTCCAAATTACTGGATGATGAACATATAAAAGGACTTACTACAAGTACACTCACAGGATGTTTGTAATAATAAGAGGAGAAAATGAGTAATCTTCTGGAAAGTGGTTTAACATATATACTGAAGTGACTGGTATCTTTCATTACGAATATGTAGTTTCAGGGCGTAGTTTTGAGATCGTTTTAAACTGATCTGTAGGCAGATTAAAAGGGGTGTTCCCACCTTTTCCCGTGCCCTGACCTAATTGTTGTTGCTTCCTCCCTTGTTCCAGGACTGCCGCTTGTGTGGCGCTCTGGTTATTCGAGTCAGGGACTCACAGCCTGCATTAAAAATTAGCTGGATCTGCAATCCTGCTGGCCGCAAAGCACGCAGGGGAGTGGGGAGGCTGGGTGTGGAGGGCTGCAACCTGTGTCCAGGGAAAACGTGGGCTTAAATCAACATACACTGACTCTGAATCCTGATGCCTTCTGTGTGTGAAAACACAGGGTAAATTGTGTAACTGTTGCAATCACCTAAAGCAACTGGCAGAATGTGTTTCTATTCTCAATATCCTATTTTGGGGTTTCTTCACCTGGTACATGGAGCTGTGCCTGGAATTTGTTTCCCCTGAGGTTACAGTTGACTTGTGTTTACCAAAAATAAAGTGGTAAAACTTGGAAACGAGCATTTTGTTCTGATTTGTTTACAGTTAATGCAATGGAACTTTGCTTCCCCTTGAAAGAAGTTACTGAAATTTAAAAAAAAAAAAGTGGACATAGCTTTATTTTTTTTTAGGATTGCAGCTGCTTTTTGCTTTGTGTTGCATATAGCATTTATTTTTCTGAAAATATTCCAGGAAAAGCTGCTTTGGTGAGCTTTTGTATGCGGGCCTGTATCCCTACCAAAATATACAGATGAGCAAAGCTAAATGAGCTCGGTTGGTCCCACGTGCTCTACTTACTGGTGCTTGGGCTGGTCTGTATGGTGGGCACTGAGAAAGCGAGGATGAGGATGGCTGCGTTGTCTTCAAATACCTCTGTGGGAAAAGGGCTTGTTGGCTTTGTCTTGGTGAGGATGAATGAAACAAATTTTGAAAATACATTACAGGCCTATGTAGAGGAAGAAATGCTTTAAAAGGGGG
>VYXH01007504.1:0-24333 GCA_013397275.1 Burhinus bistriatus | reverse complement strand
GGGGGGGGGGCTTAAATACCTCCTAGTTCAAAGAAGGGCTTGTGTGAAATGCTTTTGAGCTGTAACCCCGATGTAAGTGGATGGATTAATGATATGGCAGTCCAGTGGGTACTTGGCGGTGCTCCGTTAGTCTGGGACAAGCTCTTCTGAGGCTGATAAAATAGTTATGGTTTGTTGTGGCATTGTCTGATCATCACTATGCAGCGCGTGGAGAGGATCTCAAGTGTGACGTTGTGCTCTCCAGCTGGGGCGTCTGGTTGAAAGCAATAGGAAATGGCAGTGGTGCCTGATATCCAGTGGGTGCAATGTTAGGGTCCTCTCGCTTTTAAAAACGTCTAATCTAGCGTTTAATTTACTAGCCTGCTTGAGGCCTGCTGCCAAGGCTCCAACTGTTGCATAATGTTACACAGGAGGAATCGCTGGCAGTTTTCAAGCTGGCTATCATTCCAGATCACTCCCACACAAAGGAAATTGTAGCATATATGTAACTCTGAGGCTTTTTGTGCTGCTCTCAGCACAATCTAAAATTAAAAAAATAACTAGGAAAACTAGAAAGAGTTTGCTTGCTCAGGCTGTAGCCCCTCCGCTTGTAGCAGCCTCATCCGCAGCGTCCTGCGTGTGGAAGAGCATCCAGCCAGTGACAGGTAAGAATGAAAGCCTTGTGAAGAAGCAACACCTCGATTTGTTCTTTTTAAAACTCTAAGCATTAAAATTGCAGCTCCTTTATAAAAGATGAAAGAATCCTCTTTTGGCTCAAACTCTTCTTTCATGTTCTGTGAACTTTGTGTTTCCCAGAAAAAGCCAGACCCTTAAGATTCAGACATCACAGGGCATCATGAGATTTCCCCCTCATTTCCATGCATGCCTGTTCCCTACCCGTTTTCCTGTCAGTCTGATCCGTAATGTTCAAAAACATTCACTTCATATTTCCTTCTTCCCCACAGCAACAGCCCGAGTCTGAGACTGTTCATCTGTTCATCCCAGCCTTGGCAGTTGGAGCTATTATTGGCAAGCAGGGACAGCACATCAAACAACTTTCTCGTTTTGCAGGCGCATCTATTAAGGTATTATTACACTGACTAACTTTCTGTCTATTCTACATGACACTTTCAGCAAGTTTGCACAAGCCGTGTTTTCGTGAATGTCCTCCCCCACTCCATGCTTAGAATGTGATGTGATAAATGGTACATTTGTTTATAAATCATCTTTTAATCTTCCTTGAGACAAGATAATTAGAAGCATGTTTTCAAACGTCTCCTGAGGTGTGAAATATAAGCTGCAAAGAAAACTACTTTGGTGGTCTTGATTTCTTAGAAACAGACTTAAGTCTTAATGATGCGCTACTTAAAGGCTTTCTTCTTGCTTTTGGTAAAGTGAAAATTGGTGAGGTAAATTCCCCTTCTGAAAACAGCGGCACAGGTGAAGTCTCCTACTGCTGTGGCTGCTCTTGCTCTGTTTCAGATGGATCGGGCTGGGCTGTCAAGCTCAGATGGCTCCAGTCTGAAGTGTTTGTGTTTTAAAATCACCCATGTACCCCAAGCTCCTGGGGTCAGTCAGTTCTTTAACATCACGTTTACCTTGGTACCCTGCTTTAACATCCAGTTTTTTGTGTGTTGACCACCTCAGCGTAGCTGAGAAAGAAGATGGTTTGCAGAGGGTGACCTAATGGAAGCTTGAGTTTTTGAATTTTAGCCAATTTGGTGAAATCCTCTTTGGCTGCGTATAGGGATTAGTACCAGTTGCAGTTGTGGAAGGCCTTGGGTTTCTGCTGAAGTATCTTCTATAGATGCTTGATCTTTTTTCTTGTAAATAGTCAGTTCTGCTATTCTCTGCTGTGAAGATTATGTTTTGGCCAAATTAAAAAAAAAAAAAATAAAAAAGAGTGCAATGTGTAGCTTTGTTATGTGCTGTTAGATTGTGACATTTTCCTGCACAGATGAAGCAAATGTTGTCATCTCAGTTCCCTTTGCTCAGGAGAATGTGGCCTGTGTAATGGAGCAGGGATCTGCTGAAGGTCAGGGGCGTTCAGGGGCAGAGGGACAGGAGCTGGGTATGCTGAGTTGAGCTTGGTGAAGCCAGCAAGGGGTGGCTTGGCCTGGAAGGTGTTCATCTAAGTATGCAGAGCAAAATAATTGGGGAACCCTGATGAATGAGTATTGTGTGGGGTTTGCTGAATGCCGATCCATTTATCAGCCAGTCAGCCCCCTGGCACACTGCCCAATTCCATCCTTTAGTGAGCAGTACATTAAATAGTTGTTATACTACCCAGATTGTTTACATTAGTAGATCACTAATAATCATATTTTTAGGGGGGAAAAACGGAATAGAAGATAGTGAGAGGTGTTGATTTTTCTTTATCAAATTTGTCTTGCATGGAGGTGTGATGTATCACATGTATTTCATCTTTCTGTCTCCATTCCCATAGTTTGCATCTAACGATTAAGCGGTACATGGAAGGTACTGCTAGGTGGAGAGAGAAATGTGAAATAGCCTGGACCTCCAAGAACCCGTCCAAACTAGTTCTTTAGTTGGTCCTTGGAAGACAGTTTAGTGGAAAGTTTCCCGTGTTTCTCACGCATCTGGCTAACAGTGGCCTCGGGCTTCCTTTACTGGCTGGCACCCCTTTACCCAACGCATTTAACATATCTGTTTTCATTGAAATTCAGTTAAAAGTCTGCTAAAGCTCTGGTCTTTTGTTCCTTCAGCAGGAATAAAAGAAGGTTTTTGTGGAAATAAGATTAGATCTTAACAGAACTGTAAAGATTACAGGGTATGCTTGCTAAATTGGGAATTTGCATGTATACTTATCAACTAAAATAAAAATGCAACTTCATCTGTAATCTGATTGAACAACATGGAGCAGCACGCTTGCTTGCACGTGAAAATAAGTGTTCAGTGTGATGCTGGTAACTTATTCAAAACTTCTGAATTTCCCTTGTGTTGACCACCTGCCCCTTTATCATAACTTTTGAACGAAATAAAAAATTGTGACTCATGAAGAAATCTGTGCTTTTAGCTAAGAGTTGGAGGCAGTGCTGCCTGAGTAACTTTTAACTTGCCAGACTGTAGTACTTGTACTTTGTGTGTGGAGGAAGTAAGTCTTTGTGCATGACACTCTGAACTTGTTTGGAGTTGTGCTATAGATCGTTAAAGATGAAAACATTTTACATCCACATGTGTCTTGTTTGTGCTCGTGCTGAGCTTTGTAGATCTGATGAAACTCGTTAGCCACAAAGTAAGACTAAATAAACTGCAGATGCACAGGGGTTCTGCATAAGGCTGTGGTGGCCAGCCCGTCGCTTCAGAGGTGCACGTGGTTGCTGACAAGTTCAGGTTGTGTTCCTGTGCCAGGGGTCCTTGATTGGTAATGCAGGCTCGGTGTGGGGCTACAGCAGACTGAATTATTCAGCAAAGGCAGAGATTTCTGGGCTGTCTGCTGTCCACCGAGTACTACAGTGCTGAGACCTGTTGGGAACCATTGGCATCTCCTTGGTTACAAATTGTTCCCAGAGTAGCTGTTCCTGTCCCTGAAGAAGTTGGGATGAGCATTGTAGGTTTTGGGTGTATGAAGTTGTTGGCTTGTGAGTTGGCATATGGAAGACTGGTTGTTTTCCAGTTAGGAATGTAAAACTATTTCTCTCAGAAGTTAAAAATTCACCAGTTGGATATTATTTGTATGTATAGAACTTCTCCTTCCAAGAGCCAGCCAGACAAAATTAACACTAAAATCTCTTAGGTTGCCCCTTCAGACATTGAAACATTAGTTTGTACAAGTTTCTTTCCCAGCCCTTAGCCATGTTTTACTCCGGCTGCTGAGAACAGAACATTCTAAGCTAAATGTAAAGCAAGAAATGTCCTAGAACACTTAAACAGGTGTAAGATGTAACAAAGGCTTGATGGAAAATACTTTTCCTAAAATTTCAATAAAAGTGCTGGTGTTCGCTAAGAAAACACGAGGTGACTGAGAGGCAAACTACAATGTCCATTTTACATGAATGGTAATTAGCAGGCTGAGCTCTGTTCAGTCAGCTGCCTCTAAATGTGCCTTGAAATTTTGCCCCTCTGAAATACTTGTGTTCCAAAGAATGAACGGATTTAGTCTGTGCTTGCCCTTACCACAACGTCATGTCATATAAATGTACTGCTGTAAAATGAATGTGTATTTTTAGATATAGCCAATTGGAGTGCAGAAATCGTATGAAAAATAAATATTCAAACCAGATAACTAGTATGTAATGTCTTTTCCATCTTGGGGTACAACATGAATAATTATATAAACTTCGGTTAGCAAAATTCTTTAGTGAAAATGATGCATGGTGACTGGTAATTTGTCTGAAATAAACTACAGCTGTTAAATATGAATAACATCCCTATGCCAACAGCTAAGATGAAATCCTGTAGTGTTTAATATATTGCCCATTCAACAGTGGCTATGTAATACTAGATGCAACAATGGAAATGTCAGTTGTGATAAACAAAAGATTCATCCAGAATGTCAGAGGCTAGTTTGAATTATTTAATGCCACTGGAGTCTGAGAACAACACCCACAGAAATCTTACTTTTGTAGTGACATGAACTGCTAAAGACCCTACAGGCATCTCTGTCTCAGCTCTGGTGGAGCTTAATTTTTATTTGGGTCGCACAAATAAATGTCTGTAGATACAAACCCCTTGGAAACTGCGAACTCATTGTCCAGTATAGAGGAATGTTTTGGATCTGATTAGTTACAACAGTAAAGTGATCTGCTCTCAGGGGGATGGATGCAAACTTCTGCTAATGAGCAAAACTTGTTAGAAAGACTATTTAAGTTAGTGGGTAGGGATGAGAATCTTGGTCTATTAACCATACTTGTCTTTTTGAAGGCTACATGTCTTGCATCACTCATAGCCACATGAAAATGGCTTGTGGGATTTTGCCATATGTGGATGAGTAGCTGTGCCTTTAATTTTCAGAAGGAAATTTGCTTATGGTTTAGCCAATTTCTCTATATTTCATTATAGCTAATTAATGCATTTTAAAGAGAACAAACCCGTCATGACTGAAGTGTAATGCTGCTGCGGTACCGAATAATTTTTCACTCTTGAACAGAATGTGAGACTGAAATGGGGAGGAGGTGGCTTTAAACTATTCCTTCAAAAGACAGCTACCAAAAGCTATGTTTATCCATTCCAGATTGCCCCTGCTGAAGGACCAGATGCCAAGCTGAGAATGGTTATCATCACTGGACCTCCAGAAGCTCAGTTCAAGGTACAACATATAAAAACTTGTCAGTCTGTAGTGGCCTTTGGACTGTAAGGGACAATATTGAAATCAAAGCACTTGGTTCCAACCACCATTTTATTCAGAATGTTAGTAAATATTTGATTTTTGCTTTCCTTTTGCCAAAAGGTATGTCATATGAATATATGAGTAATGCAGTACTATCAAAGGCCATGTTCTGGTCACCTGAAAACTTGTGGGAGTTTCATGTAAGTTAGAATCAAGTCTAGCATGAAAATGTGGCTGTATTACATTCCTAATTTTCCCTTTTATCTACGAGCACAATAGTTCAGTCTTTCTAGCCTGTCTTAATACGTGCAACAGTTGTGTGTATTAATTGGGCGGGTGGGGGGGGTGGAGCTGACAAGATGAGAGACTGAGTCTTCCCAGGTTACTGTGGCCTGCTAAATGGAAAATGCGTTTTGGGTAGCTCTACAGATAAACACAAGATTTCTAATTGTATTTCCACAACAACTACAAGGAGATACTCAATCTAATTATCCCATTTATGTTCAAATTGAATTCTGGAGTGGCCTTCTGCCTTAAGTGCCAAGAGATAAATCTGGTTACCCCAAAAGGAGTTGACCATGTTAGGAGTGATGCAGACAGCTCAGCACAGCAGCCTGGCCTCATCACAAATGAGGCCCAGAGCAGGTAGAAAGTCATTTGAGAGTTCATGTCCTGGCATCGTTCTCTTGCCTGTTCTCATTTTTGTCTTTGTATTTTTGCTTCAGGGTATCTTGCAAGAAGGATGTGCACAAACTTCAGGCATATCAGTTTCATTAACGCCTTTAGGAATTTTAGGGAAGTATCAGGGCAGGTATTTTGCAGTGGTAATAGCAAACTAGATGCATTTGGGATTATTGCTCAGTTGCCATATACATTTGAGAAGCTATTGAAGGCAAAGTGTAATTTAGAAGCTCTGCCTCCTTGAGGTTTTCTGTGTGCATGTGGGCTTGGCTACATGGCATGTTCCACATATGGGGTGCTCTTGTAATCCGGGATCAGCACAAGGTCAGATTCTGGCTACCTTTTCTTTCCATGAGATATCAGTGAACTTACCCTCAAGCAGTAGTGGGCTGAAGTAGATTTGCGTGTCCCTTATGACTTTTCATGTAGGCAAAGGCTTATTCTCAGGCTTCTTCTCTAAGATAGACTTGAAGTCCCACAGAGTTCTTTTGCCAGCTCTTCTCCCCAACCTGGTTCATGCAAGGAGGAAAGTCTCCTTTTTCCACCCCCTATGTTGGTTAAAACCACATCAATCAGTTACTTCTCTACACTTGGGCTTCTGCTTGCAAAGCGGGATCAATGTACTAGCACAGCCAATGCTCCTGAGTATGCTGGTCTTGTGAAGGAGAGGGGTTGTCCCTTGGGGCTTCCTTCAGCTCCAGTCCTTGTAGTCGATGATCTTAAAGGTCTCTTCCAACCTCGGTGATTCTATGATTCTACTTTTTGAGCAATATCCTCAGTCCTTTCTTTTATCACCACTGTTAACGTGAAGTATGCTTTACAGTCAGGGCCAAGCTTCAATAATGCTGTCCTTAAGCTCTGTTTAAGAAGGGACTTCTACCTTTGAGCATAGGCTCTTGCTTGTTAGGCACCAAGAATGTAATCTGGGTGCACAACAACTTGAAGAGGGAATAGCTGCTGCTCAGATGAGTAACCAGCTCTCGGAGAGGTGGCGTCATCCCAGAGCCTGTGAGTTTGGCATCCTTTCCTTACTACATTGTGTTCTGCTGTCTGTGATTCATGTCCATGGTAGCTGCAGTGGCTGCACCCCTTTCTTCCTCAGCTGCAGTAGCCTGGGGATGTTGCGGTATGCAGGGCTATTTATTAGCAAGGACACAGGGAAGAGAATATGCCACTGTTTACAGCTGCTGCTGCAGTGCTCCCTAGAGTTTAGGCATACCTGTGACACCAGTATTCAGAGATGATCATGTTGCCTTGGATCTGGGACGTGTGCAAGTGAAGTGGAATCTAGCGTAGACAACATATTTCAGCCACTATTTTACTATTTTAAAGACTTTCCCGAGAGTTGAAAGATTTGGGTGTTGGAAATAAATCTACTATCTTTTTAAAAATCAACATCCTACCTTGTTTTATAATTAAGCAGTAATGCGTGCTTTTTTCCTATAGTACCTCTCCCACTGAGCCTGCAGCCTGTGCAGGTTTTCAAGGTGTTATGCACACGAAAAGCATTGCTATTGAAATAAAGGGCTACGCTGGCTTCTGTCTAATAAATTTGGAAATAATTTCAAAACCTCCAGCTCAAGGTGGTGGCTGGGAGTAGTGTTTTATCTGCTCTTGGCAAACCCTTTTAAAATGTTTTCCTGGAGCAGGAATCTCTGATTCTAGGGCTGTTGATGGTGCCAGAATGTGGTAGTTGTACTGAATTTTTGTATGGCTTTTTTGTGTAGTCTTTTGTCTCACTGGAAAGATGATAGCTTTTTGTCTTCTGTGACAGGGTCCCATGACCTGTAGTATCCTACTTAGGTCAAAGCCACGCGCTACAGATGTCTTACATCTTACCCATTCTGGAGTAGCATGAACCTGAGTACACTTTCAGGACATAAACTAGAAATAAAATAAGCTATCACTACTTAAAATAATTAGCACATTGTGCAATCTTTTTGGACTTTTCATATTCCATTGCAGTGGTGGTGGTCTGTAAGATGGTTGGATTTAGCATCTATGGAGTGACAGGCTGGTAAGCGTGATTTAAAGAAGGTGATAAAGAATCTGGACTGAAAAGGCTTTGTGGTCTCTACAGAGCATCTGTCTTCAGTATCTCAACAGAAATGTTCTTTTGATGGCTCTAGGAGATGCAGAGTAGAAGATTTGGTTACTGTTTCTCAAGAATTCACTGATGAATGGCAGGGAATAAGGAAATAAATGTGTTTAAAACTCAGCAAGATTCATGAGCTTAGTCTCAGAGGACGTTCTTCTTGCTACCTGGCACTTGCGTGTTCCCCAGAAAAGGAAACTGTGTGGTGGTCGAAGTAATGCTTTTCCCATGGTGCTATTTACATCTAGGCAGTTTGATTTTTTCACTTTAGAAAATTCAGCAAGGTCAGATTTATTTATTTTTAAACAGTATGTTGTAATGGATTGTAAAAGTAAGCTATTTGCTTTAATTGGAGTCTTTATCCCATGACATATTTGGGGTTTTTTTGGTGGCTTGTTTGTTTAGCATCATGAAAAGAATGGGTTTCTGAGCCAATTAATTGCATTCTGTGCTTCTGGGTGTAATAAAAAATGTGTCAGCCAGACAGGTCTTCTCTCCACCACTCTTAGCCTCTACAGAGATGCAATAGTTTCTTTTGAAAGCAGTATTTCTACTAAAAAGCAGAATAATAATGATCTCCATTAAATTGCTCCATGATTCCCTGGTTTGTTATGCAGTCATTAAAGTTGGACAGTGGTGCTTCCTAGTCTGGTAAAAGACTTCTTTTAGAAAAAGAGTTATTGTATTTGTTAGGGAAAATGCTTTGTCAGGGTTGTGTACTGAGAATTCTCCTTTCTGTGGAATTTCTTGAAGTTAACTAGATTTCAATAAGCACGTTCTCTAACTGAAAGGATTTTTGTAGGCTCAAGGAAGAATCTATGGAAAACTTAAGGAAGAAAATTTCTTTGGACCTAAAGAAGAAGTGAAACTTGAGGCTCATATAAAAGTGCCATCCTATGCTGCTGGTAGAGTTATTGGTAAAGGAGGCAAAACAGTAAGTAGCTGAAACAAAACTCTTAATGTTGTTTAGTTTATGTTTCTTATTTCAGTGCATATATATGTATATGGCTTAAACTTTTAGCTAACTAACAGCTAATCCTTTGAAGTTACATTAAAGCAGGTGCTATTTTCTTAGCTGTACTTGTTAAGCTCTCCTTTCTTCTAGCGTGGAGTCAAGAGAAGCTGATCTCATAGAATGATTTAGTTCATTAAAAAAAAAAAATAGAATAGTCTGACAAAAATCGATACTCCGAGTCAGATCTGCAGGGCTTTTATTAATAGAAATGTAATTTTTCCATTTAGAATGAATATGTTCCCACTCAAGACCTGCTTCTGTGAACTTCAGCTTGTACCAGATTTTGCAAAAAGATTTCACTAATCTCATTTAATTAAAATCAAATCCAATGTGTACAGAGGTGGCATCTCTGGCCAAAACTGAATGAAAGCATAATTTCTAAATAAGATCACTGAGATTTTTTCAATCCTGAAAAGGTGCTGGTACTCTAGTACTTTCATATGGCTGTAAGTCAGGAGCTGGATGACATTTGCAAAGAAATGCATCTCCGTCCTTGAGTGCAATGGAGTCTTGAAGTTGTAAGGAGGCAACGTGGCCTCTTTCATTACTTGCAGTAGTAAGAGGTTTAAGGACAAACATCTCTGAAAAGTTGTTAATCTAAACCATTTTTGATTAAGTAATGCTATGCATTTCTGAAATGAGTGTAAAAAGGACAAAGACTCTAACCTTACCTCTACTTATACTATGGAAGCTGATAGGCTACTGAAAATAATTTGGACACTTCTCATTGCTCTGTTTAGAGTTCTCCATCTTGTGGAGGTTTTTCAAGGAAAAATGTATAAAGACTTTGTCATTTTTGTCTTCCCTACATTATACATGGTATGCGTTTTCTGACCTTAAACTTGTAAACTCAACTGTAAACACTGTGGCATCTATTTGCTTTTTTAAGTCATGTATTTAACACCTTCTGTGTGTTGTATTTAGTCTTTAAAACACTTCTACAAACCTAGAGAACTTGGTGCTAATTTATGTTAAAAACAGAAGAGGCTCATCTTGCAAAGTGCACACTGCTGCACAAAGATGCTTTCTGTTAGTGGGTTTCTTTTTTAAACATAACTTAGAGGATGATGTTTCTGTGATGAGCAGTATTTTTGAGACTTGGTGGTTTTGGGATATTTGTTTAAGATTTTTCTGACTTCTACTATCTATTTATAGGTAAATGAGCTTCAAAACTTGACAAGTGCAGAAGTTGTAGTCCCTCGTGACCAGACACCTGATGAAAATGATCAGGTGGTTGTGAAAATAACTGGTCACTTCTATGCATGCCAGGTAGGAGGACTGGAATGAATTTCTGTATTACCTTAACGTTTCCATGGTCTTTCCTTTCTATCCACGTGCAGAGCCAAGGGATGGAAGACTTTTACTCGGGATACAGAAAGCACTGCTTGCCAGGCTCCTCTAATTGTCTTGCTGTGATAAACTTTCCTCATGCCTGTGAGGGAGATTTATAACAATATTGCACTTTTACATATGTAAAACAGTTGTCTTAAATTCTCCTACCAATGTATGTAGGCTCTGGCACTGCTGAAACTTTCAAAGCAAATGAAACCCCAAGTTGTGATCAGGCTGAAATTCAGGTGGAAGGGAGATACAAGCCATCTCATAGTACCTGACAAAAGCTGCACATATATATGCACCTTGTCCACATCACCCAATCTGTTGATTTAACATCACAAAGAAAAGGATCACGAGATTCCTTCCCTCACTTAACTCTTGGTTCAGATCGATTCCTTGTGATACTTTGCTACAGGTGACTTGTAGTTCAGAAAGGAGATGGGAGAGCTGGTAAGTCCTGTAAGTCTGACCTTCTGGATTCCCTGGTGTATAAAAAAAATTGTCCATTCTATTAAAATAGTGGTTCTTACAAAACATTAGTAGCTCCAGAGGAATAAAATGAAAGTAGCCTGTAGCTTCAGTAATCTTAATGTTGGTAGTCATCTTCCTGTGCTTATGCTTTCTATATTACAGATGTGAAAACTGACTATGCAGGTAGTTGTGGTAGGTGGAAAGAGAAGAAAAATTAAAAAGTTGTACACCATGACTAGCCCAAGTGTATTTAACTAATGAGTGATCTTGCCAGTACTCGGAATTTAGTTATTCCAGATTTTCTTAATCCCAGTATCTATAGTCTGTTGTAAACAGCAGTCACTGCGGCATGGCAGCATGATGGGTTGTTTCTTCTTTATGTCCTTCAGCTTGCTCAGAGAAAAATTCAGGAAATACTGGCTCAGGTAAGAAGGCAGCAGCAACAGCAAAAAACATTGCAAAGCGGACAGCCTCAGCCAAGACGAAAATAAAGGTTTAGGAAATGGCCCATCAGAGACAGATGCCAGACCAAAGACAGACTGTGCGACAGAGACGGGTGGTGAGCACCTGTTGAAGTTTATATGCAGAAGATCCACCAAGCCAATCACCTGTTCGAGGACCAGGCAACCGTTGAACGCTGTCTCTGAGAATGTATTCTTTAGGCTCTCTCAAACTTTTGAAACCCAGCTTTAAAATAAGGACCCCTTCACTTCCCTTTTGTTCTATTCTCACAATTTAACATAAACTCGTTAGTCTTTTTTATTGTTCTTATTATTCCCCAACAATTTTAGAACTTGGTTTAATGAAGCTTTCTCTTCTGAGTTCACTGGTTTAAAAAAAAAAAAGAAAAGAAAAAACAACAAAAAAAAAACCAACAGAAAAAAGGCATTGCTCTTATAGGTCCAGTTGTAAAAGAAGAAACACATTTGGAGGGTGGGATTGTGGGTGGGCTAGGGTTAGAGCAAGGGTATCGACAAGAGTTTAAGTGTTAGTCCCAATGTTGAAACAAGTGGCATTTTTTAAAAAGAATTTGGTTGCATTTTTACATAACACTGCCATGAATAACCTAAGGGAAGTGTTGAATGGTGTTGGCCAGGGCATAAAAAGATAAATATGCATTTTACTAAACTACCTCAGGCATTTAGTACCTCAATGAGAAATTGTTCCTTTTTTGCTTTTTTTTTTTGGTATTTTGTATACTTTATAAAGCTAATAGTTCTTGAGCATTTTATTTTTTTAAAAAAAATTAAAATTTGATCAGCCACCAGCCAGGAGTACTACAGACTTATCGGGGAAAAAATATAGTAGAGCACTTCTAGCTGCTGGCTGATGGGAGTAAGGTGGGTAAAAAAAACATAGCCTCAGATTTTCTGAGGGCTTCAACACCATCATTTGTTTAAAAAAAAAAAAAATTCAGTGAATGTTCAAAAGATAGTGAATGATGCCAACATTCTGATAGCAGCAATGCCGTTTAGTTTTCTTTTAAGATGGGATGAAAAAGTTTGTGACGGTACTTTTTTGGGAACAGGACAAGGAAGTGATGGCAAGAGGCTGGGGTTGGGGGAAAAATTTAGAAGGCTGCAAGAGGCTGAATTTTTTTTTGTGCTACTTGATTGAATGCATGAACCCTTTGTGCCTTTGACCATCACTACCTAATAATGCTACATTTAACCATTTGCAGCCCATTTGGACTTTGCCATTTTGTTCAAAGAGCAAGCTTCATCTTCAGTTTGATAGAACACTTGATCTGCTAGCGCGTATTTGAGGCCATGAGGGTCTCTGCTGTCTGCAGATCACATCATACTGCTTTCAGTTACCACGATGGGGGAAGGTCAAACAGTGTTTGATCACATTGAAAGATAATGAAAGGCTAAGTTTACATATCCAGCCGCTGTTATGGGCCACACTAAGCCACTTTGAAGGTTTTAAAAACTATTACAAGAAAAAAAACAAAACAAAACCAACAACCTCTCTAGCCTGGCTTATAATAGATGCAGCAGGATTTATGCACGTTCTGCAACCAACCATTAGAGAAGAAAAAAAAAAAAATGTCAAAAGGCAGGGATAACAGGAAAGTTACCAAATTTTTTAATTTCCGAATGTAATTTGAATGATGATTGTGGTAATAGTGACACATTCAAGTTTCTACAATAAACTTCAGTCTACCTCAGTTTAAGAAAAAAAAAATGTGGCAACACATGGTGCATAAAGACTGCTGTGTGTGTGTGTGTGCGCGTGCGCGCCTGTATGTGTGTGGTCGACAGAGCCATGCTATTACCTCTGAACCTTTTTTTGTGATGTTTTTTGTGCATGAGATGATCAGAATCACCATGCTGCACTGATTTGAGGGGCACAACGAGCAAAAACATTTGTTTCATCATTTTGTTATCTACCTCTTAGGTTCATGTTGAAATAGAGGCATTACTACATAGACTAGATAATTTTCCCAAAGATCATTGTTGTACAGATTAGATAATTTTGAAAATGGTCTGAAGTGTTTTTCCTGCATCTCTTCTTTACTAATTGGTTTAAAAACCACAAACTTATGTTGTAGTTTAGCAAAGAAAAATGAGTTTCTTTTCCTTTTTTGACAGTGACCTTCATCTAGCCTTTAGGATAATTTTTTTTCTTACAATGAATTTAAAATTACTGAAGTATGAAAAGTCATAGCATTTTAATTTTTGTTGAGGCTTAAGTCAGTCTGACGTTCCTTTCTTAACATTTGAGAAGGACTTGACTTCATTATTTTCCATAAAAATTACTTTACAAATAGGTGCTGCATTTACATCTGCTGATTTAAATACTGTCATCTCTCTTAAATTTCTAGACTTAGTATGGTAAATCATGTTTTTCTTTTCAATTGAGACTTGGTAATTTGGAGTATTTGGGAATAGCTAGAAAGTAAATACTGTAAATGATTTCAATATCCACAAAGTATGGATCATTTTTCATCTGTAATGTGCCCCCCAATGCAGCTCCACTTGCCAGATGCCTCTGAATGGAATAAAGAGTTTAACTCCTATCATCAGCTAAAGTTGTGTGGTGTTTTTTTAAATTAATGAGGCATAGGGACAGGCTGTTCTAAGTATTTGTGGTACTTCGGACAGAAAACCAACTTGATCATCGTAATAACTGGATAAGGATGAACAGTTGCCCACAGGTATTCCTGCTAGGGCATTCAGCAGCCAGGTTACAATGTTTGCACTTCCCAAGACAAGCAGTGACTGCTGTGGCACTTAATTTGTCTTCTCCCTCTCATATAATAATGCTATACAGTCTGTAGTACAACCTGTAGTTCATGGTTTCGGTCTTATGCAGATGACTTAGGCTGACTTGCTGTGGAAGGGATTGTGTACTCAACAGTCCTGACCCAGGGCAAACACGAAGGAATCTTTAACAGCTTTGAATTGCAATCTGAATTGCAGTTAATTTTTTTTTTTTGGCTGCTTTTTACCTAGTCTATTTTAGTGCTCTCAGCGTGATGAAGCTGTGTAATGAATGCAGCTCTAGAAGCCTGGATAGGCAGAACCAGTCACACTAGCAAGCAAATGTGATGGCAACCTGTATCTTGCTCCTACCACCACCACCCAAACACACACCGCTTGCCAGTGAGGTGGTATCACCTCTCCATTTAGATCCTTGTTAACATATTTGGAATAAAAATGAGACTAGATGTTTAACTGTGAATGCTTTAAGAGTGAGAGGGAGGGGTTGGGGGAATGGAGTGTCATGAATAATATAATTCTGTATCTTTTAAACGAGTGGAAAACCAAACTTGTTTTCCAAACTCTTGCATCCTCCCACTTGTCTTCACAGCTCATTCACTGAGACCAACCAGCAGAAAAAGGGAATTGAAGAAATGATGTCTGTAGAAGACACTGCGTAGGGTATTGCATTTCACAGGGAACTCTCAGCTCATTTTTCCATGCCCATACTGAGCTATCTTCTCAGAACCAGCATCCCCACCGTTTGAGCAACATAAGAAGTTAAGCCTTCCTCTGTATTGCTGGTGCATTTGTGAGAGCTAAACCCCTGACTGTTTTAAGCATTTGCTTAATCATGATGCTTTTATTTGCTTCTAACCTTTCAGCTTTTATTCCCAAGCTGCAATCTCAAAGGCATGCGCTCTTTGTATTAGTTTCCATTAAATGAAGCATGTATGCTGTGCAGGACAGCACGGTCTCAACACGGTACCAGGGCATAGGATTTTTAAACGAACATGAAAAATTGTGGAGTAAGCACTCAAGGTGGGCTGTAACAGAGATGTTAGCTCAACTGATGGATGCAAACACCCCTTGAAAACGAAGTTACTCAAATGTAGTGCAGGAAAGTGGTGATAGCTTGATAGTTGTTTCTCCTGTTCGACCTGTCATCAAGGGATCCTGCACAGAGCCAAACCTGCACATACCTCTGTACAAGATGAATCTATGGACTCATTGGACATGCTGCTCAGTATCTTTATTTTGCACAGAAATCACCTGATCGGTACAATTGAAACCATTCCCAAATGTTTTCCTTCCAAAAGGGATTTAATGTTGCATAGTACTGATCTTTCAGACTGTCTTTGTTAATTCCTAGGTCCCAGCTTTTAAGAGAGTCAGGCCAAAGGCTCACCAAGGCAGCCAGGTAATGTGGCTGGTGCATCGCAGTAGCTGGGCACAGATTATGACTCTGCTGCGATTCAATGGGAGATGAGGAATTTCTTCTCCTGAGCTGGTAGTTCTAATTACTTAATAGCAACCTATGGATGTTCCATATAACTCCTTTGTTACAATGTGCTTTGGCAGTAAATTCAGTTACACTTTTTTATTGGTCATTTGTTTTACTGGTCTTGTCTCTTCAGTTGATTTCTCCCCCTGCTTTTTCGTCTTGTCTTACAGACTATTACCCCTTTCCAGCTGTAAGAGTCCTAGTCTGTGTACATGGAAGCTCTTCCCTATCTCATACTGTTCTTTTCTGGGCACTCCTTTTGTTACTGTGCTCTTTGAGACAGGATACTGTATGTGGTTCTGCTTACTAAATGTGGGTTTACATAATGGTGTAATATTTGCCGAACCTGCCTCTATTCATCTAGTATTACTTATTTTCAGTAGCGGCAGTAAAAGGCAAATGGTTTCAGGGAATGATCCAAAGTTACTCCTACGTATCCCTCCTAGGAGGAAATGCCCGATTTAGAAGCCGTCACTCTGTAAGACAGCCAAGGTTATCTTTCCCCCATGTGGAATACCATGTGGATGCCAAGTATCGTGATGCATTTTGAAAAATCCTTCTTTGCGGTCAGATTTACCACCAATACCTTTATTTTGTGGCTAAAGACATTTTATCTGCATAGTTTAACTACATTTAATAAACGTTCCTTACTTAATTTGCAGAACTATCTGCTGCCTCATATCAAAGAGGGGGCAGTTATTCATGAAAGAATAGAGGCTGGACACAGCAGGAAAACATGACCAGTCTGATATGAGGGATGTTTCTTGGACTTTGTTTGGCTTTTTTAAAAAAAAAAAAAACAAACAAAACCAAACACACACACACCCCTTTCCCCTAAACAACACAGGCACAAAAAGGAGTTCACGGAATCACGGAATTTTCAGAGTTGGAAGGGACCTCTAGAGATCATCTAGTCCAACTCCCCAAAACCCAGGTCACTTTCTTTGAGTATCAACTGACAGCAGTTGCTATGCAAGGAAGAGATGCAGAAAGGGCAAAGTAGTTTGTAGGGCTATGAGGGGGGAAAAAGGTGATTATCCTCAGGATCCTACTTCCTGATGCATTGCAGAGCAAGCTTCTCCAGAAGGAAGAGATCCTAATCTAGTGATGAAAGCCCTGTCCTGTAGTGGAGAAAAGCATCTTGTGTTATGTAGCCATGTTTTGTTACCATCTTGAAGCTCTTCTAATTGGTTATTAGACCATGCAGCAGTCAGACTAAGAACACACTGCGCAATGACTTCTGAAAGTAGTGAACAGTCCATTAGCAGCAAGTAATACTCAGTGACTAAGGGCTTCCTTTAGAACCACTTTAGCCCACTTCAAAGGAGTTGAAGGTTTACAATGCCATAGCATGTTGCCTTGGTGTCTTTTTCCGGAAGCTAGTGAGAGGAAAACTAAGAGAAAAGCCAACTGCACACTTAGAATGAGCTGAATGTTTTAACATGAAGACAAGGAATTGAAGCTCTTCAGGTTTTTTTTAATTTATTATTAAAAACAGATTGGCCTTGGCTGAAAAACTGACTTACTGTTCTGTTAACTCAAGACACATTTATTTGTCACTGCTGCTCTTGGCTTTTATGTGCTTAGTAATACCAGTCTGTTTTCTCTCCTCCTTCAAGTCAGAGCATGATTTGCTTCATCATGACCAGAAGCAAATGGCTTAATACAAGAAGCCTCATCTAAACTGTACTATTTCACATAGTTTTTCCTTGCAGTGCTAAAGTCTTTTTTTACACTGCCACTACAGGCAGGTCTTTGAAAGACACTAGAAAACAATTACTGTAGAGGCTGAGCATGAGTTTCAGGGTAAGTAGCTTAAGCAGCTGTCTTTACCCTGCTCTTCTCACTGCAAACTCCATTGAGACTCTGACTGCCCTAGGAAGCTCCCTTAGAATAGGATTCCTTCTTTGACATTTTATGGTTGGACTCAATCTTAAGGGTCTTTTCCAACCTTAATGACTCTACAATTCTGATCGGTTTTGTAGCTTGTTGAGAACTTTACCTAGGCACATCCAATAAATACCCTGTTTTGTACTATCAACTGTAGTGACTGTTACATCAGTAATCAAGACTCTCAGATCTGTGAAGGCACACTCCTTTCTCCTTCCGCTCAACAGCTGCATTAAGTTCTTGTCTCAAGATGATCACTGCTGTTAGGAGTCAGTCCAAATATAAAGTCTTCTGGCAGTAACTGTGGAGTCATCTGTGCTAACTGGTCATCGTAGGAACCAAGAGTCCATAGCTTCTCCAATTCGTAAGCCTCTCGTGTCTCTGGCAGCATGAAATGCATCACTATGCTACCTGCACAGAACAGAAATTCACAATAAATTAATGTGAACTGTAAAGCACTACTACACTTTCAACTGCACACAGACTTCAAGTCTTCCACCTCCATTCTGGCTAGATATGTCAGCTGATGGAGGTCTCTTCTTAAGTTGCAGATTGCAGTTCTTGAACAGTGTTAGGAATTGGTCAGTCCTTCAAAAGACTCCCAAGACTACCGCCAGGAGAATGAGAGGGACATACTCAGGTTTAAATTAAAACACTATCACAAGACTCCTGAACAAATAAATTATGACTTCTAGGGGACAGAAGGAATAAGTTAAAAGAAATTTTAATTGAAAGAGTCCCCTCTCTAAGGTTACAGATAGACTTTCAGCTTTCCTATATTACCAAGAACATTCAGCTATAACCAAGTAATTTTCCTTAGGTGTGTTGCTCACGCTTCTCAGGTGACTTTTATAGGGAAACAGGTCCAACCTTTGACTTAATAAGGTTTTTCTTACAGGTTTTCATTAATTTTGTACAAGCAATAGTAGAGAACGTTAATTCCAGTGTACTTCCAATACACTTTTTTCTAGTTATGCCCTGAAATTTCAATCAGTTTTCCGTTATCAAAATCATTGACAGTAAAGTAACCAAGGCTTAACATCACTGGCTGCAGTGCTCCTCACCCACCCACACTCTCTTTTAAGCCAAAACACAAAGTTAGAGGGTGGGATTATAGAGCTAGCAGTGAAGGAGAAATGTTTTCTGAATGCAAAGTCTTTTATGTTTGTCTAGAGAGTTTCACGCTTGTAGAACAAAGAATTCAACTCAATTTCTTAGGACTGAGGTCTTACCCTGTGTCATGGTATGATCTGGACAGTGGGCAAGTCTGTTCAACAGTTCACTACTAGGGCAGCATACAAAGAGCCCCCACTCACCTAAACAGGGATTATGTAAACCTGAGAAAATTGACTGAAGTAGCTTTTCTCTTTCCGCTACTGTTATCTGCAATTTATTAAGATCTGTTTTAGCCACTGAAGAGTAGTTACTGCTTTCTTCTCAGTGCCAATGATCTTTAGTGAAAATTTGTTTAGTATCTCAATGAGTTCAAGCAACAACAACTGGAATTCCAAACCGGCAGGGTATTGTGAACTCTCCAGAGCAACGAGGATTCGTGGTGAGATGCTTCCTTCAACAAAGAGCTCATGCAGAACTTCGTATTTGTCAGATCCACAAATATTTACCAAAATCAATGCACAGCCAGTCATCTGTCTCTTTCCCTTCAATCTGAATATGAGGATCACTTTCTTCTTTGTGCTGCTTGTACTGAAAGAAGCAATGGCAGAAAATTAAACACTTTGCATTTATTTAAAAGAACTCAAGTGTAACAGATAAGCTGGACTTTCCTGAGTTGTCTAGAGTTGTTTCAAATCTTAAATGGGTTAGATTACTTCATGCTGGTTCTGGGGGTCTGCACAAAAAAAAAAAAAAGAGTAATATACACTTGCAGCACTGGAAAATAAGTACAGATTTCTCAATGGGATTTAGTATCAAATCTGGAATCCTAATGCTCAGAATTCCCAGTTATCCATGAATTTTATAGGTGTCCATTTTTTCCTCAAGATGAATAATGAATACAATTGCTTAGCATTAAAGTAGTCTTTCAGTTACCATTTCCCTGTAGCTGCCATTACCACTAAGTTCTATTTCCTTTCAAATACCTTTCATTGCTGTTTTACATTGGCTAGTTAAGGACACAGAAATGGAGATACCAAGCTTATCCTCTTCTCAGATGGAAGGGCCAGGGGAGAAAACAAGTTCCAACCCACACCATGAGGGAGGCATTCAAACAAGCCTTCTGTCTGTTGAGTGCATGCTCTCAATGCTCATTGCAAGATGGGGGGAAAGCACGACCAGCACACAGGTTTCCAAGCTATGAGCTACTGTGAGAGAGGGGAAGGGGCAGCTCAAAGCACGACTGCAAATGTTCAGCTGGGGCAAGGGACTTAGTTCCCCATGCAACATAGTGGCTTTCATAGATGCCAGCTTGAGAGGCTCAGCTCTCCCCATCTAGTACATAAAGAACCTAAGCACCCAGCAGAGCTGAAGAAATTTGACAACGAGAGGCTTAAGTACTGTCAGTTTTGGATCTGGCCGTAACCTACTTGGTTCTTTACAAGAAGCATCAATAGGAAAAAAAAACACAAACAAAAACAGCGTGAAGTCAACTGCATCTTCACAGAGCTCCTTTATTCAAATTTCTACTTGAAATTTCTAGTTGAAACAGTCAATCAAAAAAATATGGAAACCTTTTTCAAGCTGAAATTAAAGAACAAATCAAACAACATTTATTTCAGCACAAGGCCACAAGAAAACACACAGTGAAACTGCATGGCTCTAACAGTCCTTTCTGCCATGAAAGACAAAATACAAAATAACAAGTTGTAACAGCATGGCTGGCTAGCAAATGAGTCCCACTTCACTGGGAAAGTCATTATCACAAAACGCAACTGTTCTTGGTCGTTCCCATACAATGCTAGCTGCTGGACAATGGTCCCAGTTTGCGAAACAGAATGGAGAACTTTCAAAAATGTAATTCAAAACTAGTTCTACCTTCCTTTAAGACAGCTTGTGAGATACCCTCAAAAGCAAGTTAACTGTCAAAGACTCTCTGAGAGTCTGCTTAAAATACTAAAGAGCCCAGCACGCACTGCCATCAGCTGTGTAACAGAGGTTGGAAAGGCTGAGCTCCACTACAAGTTTCCTTCAGCCTTGCTTTTAAAGGCTGTGTAATGGTGAACAGATTATAATGAAGCCAAGTATTAGTTTCTTCCTCTAACATGAAATCAGACAGGAAGGGGCAAGCAGAAGTTGGGACTTTGCCATTTAAAAGCTCCTGTAAGAAAAGCAGGAAGACTTCATGCTACACAGGGGCACCTCTGCATTTTAGTGTGAGTACATCGTACGTTACCATAACGTTTTAGGTACTGTAATGGTAAAGCTAGCCAGCTGCCTAGCAGCACTCCCGCATACCTGCTCTGCTTTACATCTTAAGCTTTAGCTTACTTTTTGCCTAGAAAACTTTCAATGCTACACAAGCTCAGCCACTCCTGAGTACTTGGCCAGGCTTCCCGGTTTCTCAGGATGCCCAGGAGGATGTCACGTCTCCCCAGATGCTCTGCCCTTGCAAAACAGCTGCTCTTACAGCCACCAGAGGGAGCAGCCAGTTGTAGCACTGGCATGTTTTTGCAGAGTGGGTGGTATTCACTGATCTCTCCTGACCTGGGGAAGATGGAGAGCTCTTGATTTAAGACTAGCAAGTTATGCAAGTAATATAGTACATACTACACACTGAAATTTTGTACATCCAAATCACACTAATACAACTTGTAGCTTGAGGCAAAAATTTAATTTGCAAAGATGTATCTGTTCCTGCAGAGAATACAAGAAACTCCCCTCACCTGCTCAGAAAGGCACTGAAAAGCAATACTATCTCCCTCTCTCGCCTTGCCCCCCTCAAATCTCACAGCTGAAATCAATGGGACTGTAAGAAATAAAGTAAAACCAAGAGCCAAATGAAAAATGGGGTCAGGAAGGGAAAGAAAATGTGCAAAGAGAAGGCAAACTATAGGTTGAGTACAGACAGCTGACTGAGATGGAGGCTAGTCATACTCCTCATGCCGTGCTTTTTAACAGTCAGCTGGCTCTTTTCTGGCCATAGAGTTTCTCCCTCCCCAAGTCTGGTCCTTATCCCTAAGCTCTACCTGTATTTTCATTCTGACCTCTGCTTTTGTACTCAAAAGTTCACATTCCGCGAAAGCCAAACAGTGCAAGATTTCTGTGCAAGGATGGCTACTGCTCCTTCTCCTTTCCTCCTGTACATGCACAGTATGGTAACTATTAACTAGGAGTTTGCTTTAGTAAGCCTATGAGGGGATCCTGTGTCTCATAACATGCCATCTTTTTTCCAGCCTTACCTGAGACCCTGGAAATTTTAGAGATTAGGGTTTGAGAACAGTCAGATTAAGCTATTTTGAATGAATGGGAACAGTATGAAGTTTGCTGTATGGAACACAAAAGTGGACACAGGTCGTGATCACCACGTCACATCACTTTTGTTCTACCCACGGGACTGTGCTAATGTCATCGCTATTCTAAATGCAGAGAGGTCTGATTTTAAAATATATTCTCTACATTCTGAGTAGTACCACTGAAAAGAAAAAGTACAGTTAGTTGCTAGATGTATTCAGGACTAAATGACATAAGGATAATTAGTTTCATCTTGCCTGGTACACCCCTATACGTGTGTCCTGGCGGGAATTCTGGGGAAATTCTGTTCACAACGTTTAAAACCATTCCCCAAAACCCAGAGAGCGCGGCAGGAACTGGCTTACCATTTTCAGCATGTAATGTGCCATTGCACGGAGGTGTCGTGTTGAAGATCCACTCACAATTATAAAATAATTACAGTATTTTATTTCTGGAGGTAGCTGGATGACACAGATGTCTTTAGCATTTTCTTGCCTCAGCAGAGCTACAACAAAATCAATGTTGAACTTTGGAAGAACAGTATCTGGGACAGAAAAAATAACACAGCAACAATTTATCTTTTTAATTGCAAAAATCAACCACATAAGAAGACACAAAATAGCAATGAACTGAATTATAGCGTAAGCTAGCCACTCACTATGGAGTTTGGTTTGATACTGATAATGCAACATGGAACTGTAGATTTTTAAAAATAATTTTTAAAACCATCAGTGTTGAGAACTAACCACTTTTCTAGTAAATAATGCTCTGTCACTAGATAGAACAGTTAGCAAGCATCAATGTTTCTTTTAGGTAACTTATTTCCTGTTAGTACTTAAGAGTCAATGCTATCATCAGATATTTGTCAATTAAGACAAATGAAACCTAAGTAAGTACTTCAACAGACATTATGAAAAGAACAGCCAAAATTAAAAACATTTCACAACAATGCTTTTCAACAGGCCTGTGATAATACATGGTGATGAAATTACTCTAAAAACTTAAGGAAATCAATATATTGAAAATGGAGCTGATGTGATGCAGTATGAAGGTACTTTTTATCTTCATACTGAATAAAGGCACTTCTTTTTCCCTAGCCTGTTCTGCCAGAGGATTACGATGTTGTAGACAAAGCTTTAGTCCTTCAACAGTTTAAGCAAGCCAGCTTAGAAAGTAGTAAATTAGTGCAACTACCTTCTGTTCACACTATGAAATCAGTTTATTTCTAATTTGCCCTAATTAGCTAGATGCAACTTGTGTGCATACTTAAGGCATAATTTGAATCTGTCAGCAATGCATGCCTGCCACTATAAAGTTAACGTTAGCGCAGACCGAGCACCAGCACAAAGCCAAGCTTTATATTTACCAATAAAAAGAAAAAGCCAAACAAAAGAACAATAGCTACATATAATTATATGCACGAATGGGGATATGAAATTGGATCAGATCTCTGTAAATGAAAGCCTTTGAGCTTAGGGACTCATGCACTCTTTCAACTTTTGCTGTGGTCACACATGCAGAAAATTAGCAGTGGCCACAGCTCCTCCAGGCGCAGTGGTTACAAAAGTTAAATATTTGTCTGGTAGCCATATGCGAAGTCTCTAGTGCCTACTTAGAGAACGAACGGTCTAAACAACCCCAGACACACTCTGCCACACTGAACGTCACGGTCAGATCTAGACTAGAGAAGATCTGCAGAACAGCTACAACAACAAACCAGCTCTGTGCGCACAATGCTTACACTCATAACCAGTCATCGTGTCACTAAAACTGTTATCTATACAGGGAAATTTCTTTGTGAGCGTAACATCAGAGAAACACACGCGGTATCACTATCCTCACAAAAGTTCCTGTATGTATCTACACACAGGCTCAGCCTATGCTAGCCACCAACTCCCCACTTTACAGCAAGACTTGGAAGGCGATGCTGGTTCAGCACAAACGCCATGACCCTGAGGCCCGTGGTCTCAGCCGAGGTAAGAGCGATTCCACTGCGCTAGGCACCCCCAGGATCCGCCCGCAGCTGCAGAATGAGATTCCACGCGTCCCGAACAGTTACTTTCTTCCCGAGGCGTTACATTTCGCTTAGGACACCATTTCACAGAGCTGTAGGGCGCAGGGCAGAACCGAAGGTCTTCGGGGGAGCGGCGGCGGCCTCCTTGACGTGCCGCCTCACGACCACACTTGGGCCTCTGCCAGGCCAGCGCCTTACCTCACGCGGGGGCCGTGACACCCCGTTAACCAGCGTTTCACGCCCGCGGAGTTACCAGCTCTGCGGGCGCCTGAGCAGCCCCTTACTAGCAGGTGAGGGTCTGCTCAACACAGGCGCTCCCTCAGTCGCTGCGAGGCCGCGGGAGCCCTCTGAAAACACCTCGAGAACGATTAAGCTTAACCATCACGAGAGCAACAGACCGAAGTACCAAGTGGGAAGTCAGAAGGCGTCGCGCACCCAGAGGACCC
>VYXH01007501.1:440008-486239 GCA_013397275.1 Burhinus bistriatus | reverse complement strand
GGGGCTGGGGGCGGGGGGGGGTGCGGGAGCAGCACGGGCGGTGTCCCGGGGCCCGCTCGCGTCGTGGTTGATATTTTTTGATATTTAACCAAAGTTTGTCCAAGCAGGCCGGCGGGAAGCGCTCGCGGCGACTCCTGGCCCCGCCGCCGTCGGGACCGGGATCGCGCGCCGGGACGGGACGGTCATCGCCCCGAGTCGTGCCGGGGCCGCGGGGCCGGGGCTGGCGTGGCGCAGTGCAAGCGGTACCGGGTGTCAGGGCCTCCATTTTATAGGGGCGGGAGGAGAGGGAGGGGGATGGTTTATATCCCGCACTAACCGGTTGCGTAACTAAAACTGGGTAAATTTCACTAATGCCTCTTGAATTTATCTGGTTGCAGTCGGGCACCTCAAATATCGCTGTTTAATGGGGCTAATACAGTTTTTTTTCCTTATTGGCTATAGCAAACGTGTTTCCTCACTCTTTGCTGGGAAACCCCTTTTTAAGATACCAGGGTTGTTATCTCACCTCTTTGTCTGGATTTTTACTCAAAGTGCTTTGGGACTATCTTTTCTTTTTGGTTGTTTCTTTTAATTTAGCAGCCGTAGGACCTCTGTAAGCATGGCCACCTTTGGTCAGCTGTTTGCCTGCGCCTTGTCCGGCTGAGTGCTCTACAAAAATGAATTTTAAGTTGTAGCAGCGATTATGAGTGTTGTCGGCTTCATCTTTTGTCAATCTCTTTGATGCTCCCAAATTCATTAGTTCCATCTCTCCTGTGCTCTGGAAAACGGTGGCTTCATTCTTTTCTCATTTGCATTGAAGTAAATGATTAACTCCACTGAAGTAGTACAATGCCAACTGGTTAACAGGGGTGTAAGTGAGAAGACAATTAGCATCAATCTGGACTTCATAGCTCATATTGTGAAGTTTTGGTTCTTTAGTGGATTAAAGTATTCTCACCAAAGCACACTTGGGCTCGATTCCCTTTTTGGGCTTCCTGTGCTAACATACGATGACATTTTTTCTACGTAAAGCACAGGTTTTGGTTTACTCATTCCTCTGAGGCCGTGGCTTTGCAGGGCCGTGCAGATCAGTGCTTCTTGACTTGAAAGGTAATTTGGCCTTTACGCTTGTTACTTAATGCAACTTTTATCATGTTTTGTATTGGTAACTGATTTTTGTGGGCCGTTGAAGTGTGTTCTTGCTGAGGAGATGGGTCCACAGCAGCGTTTGCTTTTGTAATGTAGCGCTGTGCACGAGCTGCAGGAGCAATGTGTTCTGTGCCCACCCGACGCCGTAACCCAGCGTTTCCCGGGGCTGGTCCGTGCTGGGTCGCTGCTTTGTACCCGCGCAGGGCACGGGCAGCATTGCTGCGGTGGGAGCAGAGCGACTTGGGCTGGGCTCAGCACCAGCGCCTGGGTTGTTCTCGTAGTAAGCGCACAGAGCAGCTCCCCGCACTGACCTAGTTCTGTGGTGTATTTTCAAGGAGGCAAGATATAAACCATTCATTCCTTAAACTTAAACTCCGCCTGTCAGAAACTTAAATGGGAATCGTTTTAAAGCGTGATTCAAGACAAGTGTTTCACCAGTAGTACAGATGCTGGAGGAGAGAGCGCAAGTCGCTTTAGGGTTTTGTTACTTTAATATTTAAAAAAATAAATGGAAATGGCAGCTAGAAGGTTAGTTGCGTGGAGAAGCACTGCTTCTATTGGGGAGCAGTCTGCTCCATCCACCCAAAGTGGTACTGGAGAAACGAGCCCCGTGAACAGCAGCGGGCAGCTCTGCAGACCTGCCTGGTCTCTGAGCTTCCCTACCACGCTTTGGTCGGGGCTGCTCGTGCCCAGCCAGCAGCAGAAAAACCTCGGCGGTAGGTGAGGGTTTGGAATGAGGCTGGCATCTCTGCTCCCTGGCTGCAGAAGAGATTTCCACGTCTTGGAAAACTTGGGTGAGTTCTTTCTTTTCTGGTTTCCTTAGGCAGGGTGAGGTTGGGCTCGATGACCAAACAGCTCTTGCTATCCCTGTGATAGAGGGTTTGTGGCTTTCGCAGTTTCTGCTGCATTTTGTGTGTCTGAACTGGAACGGGAGGACTGTCCCTTGGAGGTGCCATCTTGGCAGCTGTAATGGGCTGCGAACTTGACCAGAGTGGGGGGGTGTTCTTTAAATTAGAAAAACAAAGTCTTTTAAAAAGTTCAAAACGAAAGAATGTGCAGAGAACCTTTCTGTGTGTTTCGGGGTATTTTCATGGACAGGTATCTGAAACTGATCACTTTAGGATAGTGCCCATGTGTTTGGATGGTGCAGCTGGTGCGGGAGCTGGGCACTTCATTTGTTGTGCCCACTAAATTCGGTTCTATGCAGTTGTTGAATTTTACGTCTGTTAATTCAGGCAGAGTCAATAGGTGGGAAAGGCAGGAGGTGGAATTTCTCCCCATAGCTCCCACGTGAGCTGAGGACACCAGGGGAGGATGACGGTAGGGATTCTGGCAGCTCCTCTGGGTTTGTTGTTGATACTGACCGAGAAGGAAGTTAGAGCTTCGAATGTTATTGAATGCTGAGAGACTGTTTGGGCAACATACCTTTTAAAAACAAAACATTCTTGATTTGGTTGTTAAACAGCAAATATTTACTTCCCTCTGCGGAAGTGTTGCATAACAGTTTATTACTTAAACAAACCTGAGCTTATTGTGAGCGTGGTGGATTGGATTTTGTGCTGTGCTCTCTGTACTGCTGTCCTTCTTGGCAGAATTGGACTGTCAGGGTGAAGGGGCAGGGTTTGACACCCAGCTCGGTCCACTCGTTGCTCCAGAAATTTTGCTGAATTTCAGCAGTTGGGATTTTACCAAAATTTCTGTTGTCATATATAGAAGTGAACTGCCTTTACTGAAGTTTCTAGACTTTCTCAGAGGGCTGTAAGCCAGCAGGACAGTTTCAGAGAGTGGACTCGATTCACTTTTTACAAACAGCAGCAACTACATGAGGTCAATTTTCTTGAGTCCTTTTGGTATTACAGCTGTTTTACATGCAAGATTCCTGATGTAAGGCATGGGGCTTGTTTAAAGCTCTAGTTTTTTAATCCAGTTCCACATCTCTTGTTAACGATTTTTCCCAAACACTTTGGCTCAAAGGGTTTTTGGTTTTTTTGTGTGGGGTTTTAAAGTTACAGTAGGGAGGTTTCCTACAGATGTTGTAACTCAGATTTCATTTCATGTGTCGGGAAATAGTGGAAGGATTATGTACAAGTAAGGTTAAAACAAATATTTTTAAAATCTAATCTTTCAAGACGTGGTGCTAACTTCACATTACTATTGTTTTTAAATGGTTCTTCTCAAACGTGCATTCTTTTAAAGACCTGTTTATATGTTATCAGAGGAAGGGGCAATAGCTATCCTACCTCTCTGTTCAGGCAGCCTTCAGAAAGCGGGAGCTGGAACGTGACTTTCCTTTTTTAGTGTCGCTTCTGTCTCTGCTTCGATAAACCACATGTATCTGCGGGGGGGACGGGACCCCCAAACCTTTCCATGGAGCAAAATGAGGCTAGTAGAGTGTGTTGTAGAATACAGTGCCGGTTAATTAAAATGCAGTGCTTCCAGCAGTTTCTTGCATCTTCAGTGTTTCCTGGCTTCCTCTTCCACACCTTGCTGAGTTTTTTTCTTTTTAGTTTTTTCCCCTCACTTTGTGTCCTGCGTTCACCTTTTGTGGCTTCCTGCGCCCCTTCAGCCCTGGGTTGTGTTTACTCTCTTTTAAACTCTGTGAGTTTTAAAAGGCAAGTATACCTGCGGGTGCTGGCTTCTGTCTTAACCCCAATTTTTTGGGGTGCAGCACCGTCTTCCTGGGTCAATGCCAAAGGTGCGGCTTCATACTGAGGAGGATGGGTGAGCAAGAGCAAACTCCCATTATCACTGGGAACAGAGAGCTCAGTGTCCTTCTCCTGCTCATTGCATCTTTGGTTCAAGGAGGTTGGTTTTTGTTTTGTTTTGTTTTGTTTTTTTTTTTTTTTCTTGCCAGCTCTCCAGGTAGGTTTCCAAACTCAAAATGTTCAGTAAAAATATGAGTGGCTGGTGGCTGCCAGTGTGTAGGCTCAGAGTAAGTGATTTCACTAGCGTTAGCCAATACTTTGGGACTTCTGGAAAATTTGTTGTAGTGTTGAGAATGTTTGTAGAATTGAAAACTGTATAAATGGGTGGTTTATTTTTGCTAGGCTTGACTAATGATATCCATCTCTCCTTAGCTTCATTGCAGTTGAATTTGATGATGTAATTTTAGTGAAAACCAAGGGATGAAGGAATTGATGACAGGTCTAAAACAAATGAATTGTTGGTGACAGTGAGCAGTGGTCTAATCACTCTGTTGCACTTGTCATGCTTAAAAGCAAGACAGTGGAAGTCACGCATGAACACACTTAGGAGCTGCAGGAAAAAGTTAAGGCGACTGCACTGTTTTAGTGCTCCTAAAGATTGCTTTTTAAAATAGTTACTTTGGTGCACCTTCTGAATTTAACCAAATTCTCCTGCCTTGTGTGGTTAGCAGGGTGCTTTAAACCGCCTGTGAAGGTGGGAGAGGGAAAGAGGAGCCTGTGAAATAGAGGAGCCAGTTTTGCTGGTTGGAGGAAGTAGACTCCTAAGTGCTGAGCACAGTGATAAATGTACAGCATAAGAAATAAATAGCTAATTGTGTAAACCAGACCTTCGCAACCAGTGCGTAGGCTTTCATTAAGAAGAATTGTGCTATCAACTCCTCCCTTAAACGCACCATTTGCAGTTTTACATAAGTGTGTTGTTTAAATTGAATTCGGTTATAAAATGTCAAGAAACTTTCTGCTATGTGAAAAGGACATGATAACTTAGAGCATTACTGGTGGGGAGAATGGGGACGATAATATGCAGCACCAGACTTTTGGCTATATTTGTATTTCTTACAGTTTTAGAATGGTTTGTAGAG
Source organism: Burhinus bistriatus (assembly GCA_013397275.1). Taxonomy (NCBI): domain Eukaryota; kingdom Metazoa; phylum Chordata; class Aves; order Charadriiformes; family Burhinidae; genus Burhinus; species Burhinus bistriatus. Next base: position 481,324 of record VYXH01007501.1, on the reverse strand, counting down.
CTTGTCATAGCAACAAAGTATTTTTCACAAATATTCCAAGAAACTAGGCTAGGTTCAATAAATGAGTAGAGGAAAATTATTTCGTTGATCGTCCTTGATACTACTGCCATTCCTAAGACTTCCTCCTCATCCTTTGAGGTTTTCCTCATTCCTTCCGTTTTCCCGGCAAGCAGCAGTCACAGCTGCACGTGTGCTGGTTTGTCTCATCCCCTCTTGCTCCCATTTCACATTTTTTACCTTTGCCCGAATTGTTTATGTTTTCCTTGCGTCCTCACCTCAGCCCCTGGGCTGGTTCTGGGGCTGCCCACATCCTTCCTGGTGAAGGATCGGGAATGCCTTTGCTTGGCCAGCGGCTGAGCCGAGTGCTGGCATCCAGTGGAACCTTGCTGGGAAAGCAGCGCTGGAGAGCTGGACCTGGTTATCTTATCTCAGCCACCCTCTATTGATATTTAGAAATCTGCTTTTGTTGCCAAGAGATTTACAACTGTAATCGTCCAAATATTTCTAGAAAACAGACCAAAAGCTGTTGGTTTTGCTTATATTGCTACTTGTTTACTGATTGAAAATGCCAAGAACAAAGTTTAACTATGAGAAATAGTGTGCCAGTCCTGCAGATATTTGGATCAGAGATAATTTTTTGTGATTAATTCTGCCACATTGAATTTACTGGGTTTTTTCAGTGTCCAGAGGTCAGCAAGGGAAAGAATGTAGGACTTCAAGGGGACTTCATACCCCCACCCACAGCCCAGGACCTGGCAGAGCCAAATCAATACACGGGAAATACAAATATGTAAAAAAAAAAAATTATTTTCTTTTGATGAAATCTAGGTATCTTGACTTTCGTTTTTGCCTGTGTCTTCGTGTATCAACCTTAGTAAAGCGAGTTACTGGAAGAGGAGCTTTTTGCAAAGGGGAAGAGTTTCAGAAAAGCCAATAGGGCTGAGAACCGCAACTCAAAAGGAGGGACAATGGAGTTGGTGCTTTTGCTTTCGGCATTGATGTCATCACTGCTGAGCTCTCGTAAATAAGACACATGGTCATTATTTTCCTTGCAAGGAGGACTGGTGCATGGGTTCATACTGCATTACTCCGAAGACTGGATGACTTTGGGTAGCCTACGCATGCTGTGTTCATGCGGGTACCACTTCTGCACTGTATTTATTCGGTTCTGCTGCTTAAGCAGCAGCGTGGTGAGTGGCATCATGGTTAACTTGATACCCTCCAGTTCTGTTTAAGTAGTTAATAATTACATTGTGATTTTAGCTGTTTGTTTTATATGAAAGCACCTATTTGTAACATTTAAACACCTTTTACCTCTCTTGTGAGGTAGTTAAGAAGATGGCCAACCCTAAGTTATTACTTCATAATAATGGGTTTGTAAAATTTGTTTGTGATTTTATAGGCTTATTCTTTATATTTATTTCCAGTATAGAACAGTCTGCAAATCAGCAGTTGATCAAAGCCCATTCAGCCATTTCTGTATTCTCCAATTATACGTTATATTGATAAACTGTGGTAGTTAAATGGTCTACAGATCTAAATTCACCTCCTGGATCACAGAAGATTTAAGAACCAGTTAAAGAAAAAAAAGGGGGGGGGGGGGTTTGTTTGGGGGGAGNNNGGGGGGGGGGGGGGGGGGATTGTTTGGAGAGCGGGGGTAGAGCACAGACTCACTGTGTGATTTGCTGTTGTGCACTTTAAAGTTTTATGGCCCGTGTTGCATCCCTTGGGAGGATAAAGTGCAAGGAGCATGAAGAAGCCCATAAAATTACGAAGGGTTTATGTGGTATAATTAATATGGAACTTTCCATGAACTTTATAATAGTTGTACTTTCTTAATTTTACACGAGTTTCTGGTTTGCTAATAAGTAAACTTGAAGATTGCTAATGGAACTTAAATTTTGGATTTTCGTACTGAAATATAACAAGATACATTGTGGGCTGCTATATTTTAGTATATAGCTTCCTTATTGTAGTTTTCAGAATTGGCTGTGCCTGCCTTGGGAAGCGTTTTTGAGCTGTGGCCAGCTTTGCACTAAAAAAAACCCCCATGTCGATACAGCTTTACTGGCAAATCCTCCTTGTGCAAGTGCAGCTTTGCTTGCAAAAGCACTTTTTATTGACACTGGATGGGTTTGCAGATCACAATGTTATAAGTCGCACCCATAGCAAAAATAATAGGAGGAAGAAAGTTCAAGTACAGATCTGGCCCGGATTAGGACAGTGAAATCAAATAAGCATTGTGAAATTGCAGCTTCTTTTTTTAACTACAGAGGAAATTTTAGTTCTAAATAAATGTAAAATATTCCCTCTGGAACGTGCTGATTGTTCTGTAAGTTGGACGTGGATGCTGAGCAGTGCTGATTCTTACTCCTCTGACTAGCAGAAGACTATGGTAGGTGAGTGGGTACGTCAGGTTGACTAGAAATGGCAGATTCGATTCAGACCAAAGGAGAACCACTTTTTTTTTTTTTTTCTCCACCTCCCTAAAGCTTTACATGTTTTAGTTGGAAGGATTGTGATTATTTGTGAGGAATGTGAGTAGCTGATTTGGAGGGATGTGACCTCTTGGTAGCCAGTGGAGGTGACAGATTCTGTGTGGTGCTGGAGGCTCTGCTGATGGTAAAGTCTTTCCGAAGGAGGCTGAATCCCGGAGTGGAGGTCCAGGGGTGACCAAGGTCGGCCGGCACCCTTAGTGCAGCTGGGAGAGCAATCCTCCTCCTCTGTGCCCAGCTTCCCTCTTTCATCTGCATGGAATTTCCTCCATTGGGGAATACGTCGTGAACGATTCCCGCAGGCGGAGAAGCAAGTTTTAAAGCAAGCGTGCGTGCATCGTCTGGGGACAGGCACTTTCTAGTTCTTAATCCTCTGGTTGGATTAACTGGTTGGCCAACTTCGTTCTTTTCCAAGGTCAAACCTGTTTTAGAGGTCACTGAATTTAGGATTCACTTCCCATAATGTGATTATTGTGTGTCTTTCTGACCACGCGGCTAGAAGATTCTTTAACGAAAAGCCTGTTAGATCGAGGCAGGTGTCAGTTGGTTTTTTCCATGTTGGGGATTTTTTGGAATGAAGAAAACTTGTTGCTAAACGCAGAGAAGGGAATTGTATGTGAGATATAGTCACATCACAGGATGATGCAAATGACCTTCCATTGCTATAATGACACAAAGGTATGAGATGCTAACAACAGGAGTTGGAAGGTTTAGAGTCAGCAAGTTCTGATAACTTCTAGCAAAACATTTTTAAGGGATCTATTATCCATCGGCACTTTCTGGATTAATAATACTGATAATTGATGACAGTGGAAGAAAGTTAATAAAACGAGCTGAATAATTAGAGGTCTGCCAGCCCTGCAAAATAATGGAATGAATGATAGAGGACTTGACTGATACGGAGGTAAGGGGAAGTAATACAATTAATGTCAATTAAAATGTGCCCATGGAAAATAAGCTGATGAGATGTAACTGGGGATGTAGTTTGGCTGATAAAAGCAATAATGTGTGCTGTAAAATACTTTGCTGCCTTAATGAATTGAATGTAGTGCAATGCAATATTTTGAATGGGAAATGAAAACGGTTTAAAATTAATGTAGGGAATGTTAAGTAGGTACCAGCTAAATCTGATGGTGGATCTGAATGGCTGGGGGCTGCCAGTGCGGCAGGGCCCTGGCCGGCTCCCTGCTTTGCCCCAGGCAAGTTGGTGTCTTTGTGGATAACCTCAAGTGTCGTGACGTGCGTGTTTGTGAAGCTTTGAGTGGCCAGAGGTGGTGGGAAGTAACAAAGGTGACGGTCACATGTGCAGCATATTGACTGGGAAAAAGATGTGGCCAAAAACCCCTGTAGAGTAACTGTCTGAGGTGCTTAAGGGTAGGCTAGAAATCCTGGAATAGTATGCAGAAAAATAATTGAGAGAACCTTCTTCCCGATTTCTTTATCGGTTCAGCAAAGATCGATACTGCCTGACCGCTCCTTCGCCCAGGAAGAAGTACGAAACTGGCAACCCCAATGATTTAGTCCAACGCAGTCGTATAGTAAAGTTCCCAATAACTCAGGGAGCGCACAGGACTCATAAATTATAGAGCAGCTCACGATTATCATACACATCGCTGCTTATCTTGTAAACTCATCTGCTGTGCTTGCACGAGTAGTTGATTTAACAGCATGTATATTGTTGAACTTGACACATCCAAGAGTATAATCAAGCTTTAAAAATACTAGGGATGTCTAGCTGCTGGTTTGTGCTCTTCGCCCGCTTTCTAAAATGATTGCGGGACGGGTTCTCTCTGGTTTGCTGCAGGTCACGGGAAATTTCTGTATTCGTATGTAATTGCAGAGGAGTTTTATCATGGTGCTGGCATCTGTTTAATGACATAAAATGATAAGATGTGTAAAAGGAAAAAGTTAATATCCTTTTTCTGTACACTTACAAATGGAAAATTACTATAAATTAATTTTGTAGGGTAAAGTGCCAATGAGTAAGTGTACTTCTGGTATACCGCTGCCCAGTATCTGTCATGTGAAGCGCGAGAATAGTGGAAGAAGGCAGAGACGGGGGTTTTGGAAGGAGAACTAGTAAAACTCCTGTGCTGTAGCTGGGATGTCTTACCCTGCTGCTCCGGTTCCCTTTTCTGCGGGGACTGATTTGGTCCATGAACGTTCAGTTCGTGGATGCTCTGATTCTTTAGATGGTGATAGAGACATAATCAAGTTAATGCTTCTGGGACTTCTGCGGGCTGTTGTTGGACTTCAGGGGTTTTTGGGTCTCTTTTTTGTTTTTTAAGGGGAATCGATGTACCTTCTACATTTTTAGCACCAGAAAGGAATAATTTTGTATTCTTCAGTATTTCTGCTTTTGAGACCCCCAGGGTGTAGTGAGGTAGGAAGATTTCCATCCCCCTACGTCACTCTCATGTTGAGGAACTACATTCACTTTCTGAGCTGTCTGTGGAAAGAAAAGTAACCTGTTTTTAATCGGTACAGCACATTTTAGGTTNGGTCTTATCACTCTGAGAGTGAACAGTTTTCTGCACAACATGCTGTTAATTTCAACAGTTAGAAGAGGCCTAGCTAAAAAGTAAAGTTACTGAACAAAATTGGTCCTGTTTTACCTCAAACCAGGACAAAATGAATTAATAGACCTTGAGTTGCAGTTCTGCTGCAGCTTGACAAAATTATAGCAGGTACTGGGGCTCTGTGCTTATTTACTTGCAAATCCTGTTGAGTGTGAACTTCATTTATGGCTTCCCTGGCAGGTCATACCACTCCGGTCACAGGTTCTATAACGTTTTGTTGCTATTGCTTGTAAAATTTGTCACTGAGGGAAATAATAAGCTAACATAGGCACAGGTAAGCACACACGCAGGCTCCTTGTGCCCAAATCCATCAAAGCTCTTCTCAAACTTTGCAGCCACAAGGAATTAAACTATATTTATGTTTCTGAAATAAAATGCAATTTCAACAGAAAGACGTGTTCTTATTTGCAGTGACATATTGCCTCCTCTTTGACAAGTGAAGTGGTGGGTTTCCAAGTCTTCTTGTAGCTAGGGTCTCCTTGTGGAAACCATCTATTCTCCTGTGTATGCATCATGTGTCTCCTCTTCTTTCTAGATGATCATGGGAACAGCAATGGCAGTCATGTAAAAATCTTTTTACCGAAGAAACTGCTTGAATGTCTACCAAAATGTTCAAGTTTACCAAAAGAGAGGCACCGCTGGAACACTAATGAGGTAGTTAAATCTCTTATTTATTCTTAAACATACCAGCTTACTTGATGCTTATGGATTATTTTATGAGAGTATGCCTTGTAAGTTACAGAATATGAATTCCCTGGCTCTGGAACCCGTTGTTTAAATAATAAAGTCCTGTTACATGTTGAAAATGAGCTTTAAACTAGACTTGAAGGCAAATATGGAAGCTGACTGCTAGTATGGTAGGAGTCTGTTGCTTGTGTGTGTGTATGTTACTTGTCTCAGGGACAAATCTTGTATCATCGTATTGACATGTGTCAGAATTGTTTAAATATGCATAGGTGTTTTGGTACCATGTTAAACAAAATGTTATTCTACTATGTGTAAAGACTTCTGAACAAAAAAACAGTGCATGTTCTTTCCTGCCGAGTAGGGTCCTGAGAAATAACTAGCTTACTCCTGTCTGAGAAGTCTTGTTAAGAACAGGGGACACAAAGAATTGGCCGTTTTAAACTGGAATCCAGTTACTCTGAATGTGCTAGTTTGCATATCTCCTATGAACGCATCATGGTTGGGTTCACTGAAATGTATTTAAAATTCAGGTGTCTGGTGGGCCAAGGTAAAGTTGAAGAACACTTCAGATAGGTCTACGGTCCCTTGCCTTTATTCTTTCTGGGCAGCGAGGCTGGAAGTTAGATGGCAATACCCACTTAGCTTTTAGTAGCACTGTCTTACAGTACCTTTCCTATATTTATGGGAATCATTTAATAGTAGAAGCAATCAGCGTTGAGAAATTACTGTAAAATTCCAGTTAGTATCTGCCTGTTGCAAGCTAACTGTTCTTGTCCCTCTAATCGGTCATTTGTAACATCTAAACGCGTTAACAAAAACTGTACTCACGAGTTTAATGAGTGCAAGTGGCAAGCTGAGCGTGGAAGCAAATATGAATCAGTTCATGTGTATATTTGCTGAGCGCAGAATCAAATAGGGATCACTTCATGTGTGTATTTTTCAAAATTGGGGTCCTTCACTCCCCCTCCTTCTTTTGTCTGAAAGTTAAAACCAAGTATCCATTTTTAACATACTGATTACTGTGACAGGGTCTTTTGGGGAGTTGCTGGCATTGGCTCTTTTGTGTAGATGTTTTTGTCTTGGGTCATTTGAATCAAAATGTAAATTGTAGAAAATGTGGGTTACAATTTATTCTATGATAGTGTTTATACTAATGGGAACGGGGCACAGAGTAATAGCAATTCCAGTGGCTCTAAAAGATGATATTTTCATAGAATCGTTTAGGTTGGAAAAGACCTTTAAGATCATCCAGTCCAAAGATCATCCAGACAAAGACAGTTGAGAAAGAAAGCTTTCTATACGGGTTTGTGGCAGAACGATGCTCCTTCTTGTTATTGGAAACAGCTTGTTGGTTTTTAGTCACTTTTCTCTAGCATTTCTGTTGTCCCTAGTTTAGAGCCTCGTGCATGCATTGACACACGCAGGCTTTCAGCTTCTCTTTTTGAGCAATGTTTGGTGTTTGTAGCCTCCCAGGGTACAGAATGTGGCAAATTAAGTTAATCATATAGCTGAAATTTTTTATTATTCATAAGCATGATGCAAACGGGAAAGCGTAGGTGCTTGCTAGTGCATTAGGCTAGAAGAAAAATTTGGGAGCCTAGCCTTCCTTCTGGAGAGGGGGACAGTGAACAGTTCTGATGGTGCTTGCCAGCATATTGCTGTTGTAGGTTTGTCTCATACCTTAATTCTGGAGGGATTGTTTGCTAATAATCACAAATCATCAGCTAATATGTTAAAAAAACCAAAACCAACCCACTTCTGTCTTCTTGAATGTCAGATTTGTCACACTCATTTGTATCTTTCTTTCCTCCAAAATCTGTCACTGTGGCTGCCATGCAGTGGGGACAAGGAGCTGGTTCTGTGCGTGGGTTATTACTGGTGCTGTCTCTGCCAGCATATGTGATGTGTCGGTTGCAGTTTCCCTATTGCATTATTTAAAAGGAAGAGCTTTTCTTGTGGCCAGAGATTTTTGGCCTCGTTAGCTCAGAGGAAAAACAACAAAAAAGAAAAAGGCAGCATCTTATGCCTAGATGAAGTCTTGGAAAATTTGTCTTAATTACGGGGGAGGAGGGAGCTCAGCTTACGGATTTTATTTCCCTCCCCACCCCCAACCTGCAAGTTTAATTTTGTGCACTGTTATAAAACTTGAATTTTTCTTAGGGTATAATTGAATAATAATGTTGGACTACATTTCAGAGTCATTCCTAAGGGAGTATATTTTTTCATCTGAGTACACAGGTGTTATATCTATGCTGGTGAAGGCACGGGTTGTGAAATATAGAAGAAAAAGATGTATTTTATACAGTGGTACTTCCAGAACCTTTGTGTTGATTTCAAAATCACTGATATTCCTTGCGAGGTGTCTCACCGATAAGGAGGTTTATTAATAAGATATAAAAGAAATAAAATGCGTGAAGTAACTTACAGATCTGAGTATGTCCTCCCTCAGACTCATGTGTCTGGACAAACTCACAGGTGTCCAGTCTCGCTATAGACTTCTCCAGAGTGTGAGCGCAGTGGGAATTGGTGTGGGATGCTGTATGGGATGCATCCCGAGGGGTGGCTGGGGCCAGCACTCCTAACCCAACTACGACCTGGCGCCTTTCCAAAGCCCTTAAGCGTTGCTTTTTCTGCTTCTTTGTATGGGGATATTTCAAGGAAACTTAAACACGGCCCTTGTACGCATCTGCGGGTCCTTGAAACAGAGTGCAAGTGTATTTTGATGCGCTGGGGCTGGTAGGCAGCACAGAGGGGACGCGTTGTGCGCTGGCCTGCCAGCCCCGTCTGCTGATGATTCCCTGGCATCCCCAAATGAGATGCTGCCGAGGCTGAACGCGGAGGTCAGGGAGCAGCTGGGATTTCTTCTTTCCTCTACCAGGGCATCGCCATGGGAACGCTGCAAATAACTTTAAACGCCTTCATCTGCAGATCCAGGATAATGGTCATATGTTACTCTGGATTGGGTAATTGGGATGGAGAAACAATATCCTTTGAGAGCTGAATAGGTTGTGGTTGTCTTTACACTTAATAAAATAATGCGATGAGCAGCAAGAGAAATGGAGCATTTAAAAATGCTTAGAACACGTTATCGAGATGTTTGCTTTCCGTCAGATTATGCAGTTTTAACTGAAATGTTTGATGGAAATATATTTCCATATCAAGATGTCACCTCATCTTAAATCAAGTTTATAGTGGTTTTATATTTCCTAGTGAAGGAAGTGTTCCTTCTAATTCAATTTTTTTTTTTCACCAGAGATACAAAATCATAAGTTTAGCCAAGCAATTTAATTACAGATTTACATTTTTTGAGATGCCTGTGAAAGCGTGCATGTGCTTATTCTCTTGCTGTGGGGGAGGATGGAAAGGGGATTTTCATATGATTTCTCATGTTAGGACAAATCAGTTAATTGCCAGAAAATTCTGCCGTGCTCTGTGCATGTGCGGGTGTTCCTTGCTCTGGGTTTTAGTTGTTGATCATTTTGAACTGTGTTAGTGTTTGTGTAATGCGGATCTGGTTTGGTTTCAGAGGGCGGATGGAGCAAAGCCTTCCCATAGCATGGTGCTGCTCATGCTTGCCTGCCGTGCTCGTGGTGCGCACCCAGCCTGGATTCCGGGAGCGCTGGCTCTCGGGTCCTTCCAGGCACTCGGCTCCCACTTTGCCCGCGGCTCTTGGCACTGCGCTGATGGAGGTGGCAAAGGTCGCTGACTCGTTAACTGCTGATCACTTTGGGCAGCAGGAGATGTCCGCAGGAAATGTGTCCTGCTCCTTTCTGTCGAGTGACCAGGTTGTCTGGGCAGCCGGAGCTTCCCTGGCAGCTGTGCTCTCCGGTCCGGATGGGTGCAGGGGCTCAAGGGTGTCGGAGTAACCTTGTCTCTGCTCGGCACTTGCCAAAAGCGGGATTGCAGCTTTGAGCAGAGACGCCTTTCGTTAATGGAGTTGGCAGCCGCAGTCATTAATCATCCTTGTAAACACTTAATGACACAGTACGAGAAAGAAGGAAAAGTTAAACATCGGAAATGTAAAATGCTACCTTGGGCTTTTGTTTCTGACAGTATTCCATATTTACGTTCTCTGTTGGGAGAAGCCCAGAATTTCCACAGTAGAAAAAACCAGTAGTAATTGCTTCATGTGCTCAAGCTTTTCTTGAGGGGCGAGGCAGAAATGCCCTGTTTTCCAGTGTGGTATCTAGTATCAACTTTTTATGGATTTCAGGCTTAGGTATTGCTTGGTAGTATGCAAATAAGTGCAATTACCAAACTCTGAGCCTTATTTAGCATAGGAAGAAATTCCTTAACGATGCTGTCTTGGGGACCTTGAGTGGCATGCTCGCTGCCATCTCTGCTGTGGTCTTGCATTTTTGCTTTGCTTGCCTGACAGTGACATTCTCTCCCGCTTGACGTCAAGTTATTTCCCGTCTTTTCTTTAAAGCACAGAGAAGATCTTGAAGGTTTGGAGAATTGCTGAGGGACATAGGGGACCCAGACTGTTTGGGGAAGTGAGTCTCTAGCGTTCGGGCTGGCTATTATGCTACGAAGTGCTAGCGAGGAGTAGGTGAGAGCGGTACGTCGTCTGCCACCTGCACTCCAGTTCTCCCCCGGCAGAGAAGTGTCAGGCAGCCAGTTACTGGCAGGGCTCCTGTCATCACCAGTTTGTTCATCAAAGTACCGCTCTGGGTAAAGACCCAGCAGTACGACACACTACTACTGCTTTTTTTTTTTTTTAAATGCTTTTAAGTGCCTTGTAGAATTAACTCTTACGTCTAAAAACTTAAAACAGCTATTTGTTTTAAGGCTGCCCTAGATGGTATGGTGTAGTTAATCTTGGCTACATTACTGTACCGGTTCATACCTTATTTACCAAAGTAGCTGAATGTGTTATAAATTCATGGGGATGAGCAAGCGTATGGGATCGGCTTTTGTCGTCTCCACAGCAGAGCGAGGAAGGGTTGTTGGGGCTGCTCACAGCATCCCCTCTGCCATACCCCATCAAGGTGGCAAAACCCTCTGGAAAAGCAACAGCGCTCGTTGCAGTTTCCTGAGGACTGCAAAGTTACTTGGTGTATTTTGTTTAATGCTTTCCATTAAGTTCAAGTTAATTCTGGTGTGTTTGGCTTAAGCACAGTTTCCCGAAGCCAGAGTCTGGCCGTTGTCATGAGAGCTCTGCGGCTGCGGAGCACTTGCAAAGCTGGAGCGTCCTCGCGGTCTGCATCGGCTCTCTGATCTCCCAAGAGCAATGAGAATACTTAATTTTGACTTAATTGCCTGCTGCCCATGTGATCACAGAGTATAAAATACTACGGTGGTACTGGCAAATGCTGTTATTCGAAGTTTTGTTGCTCTCTTTTTCTCCTGATGACCCTCTGCTGGAGGAGTAGTGGGGAAGCCGTCACAGTCCAGCCTGTGCACGCTGCCTACGTAGCATCTCCTGCTGCCCCCCTTGGTCTGGCACACGGGGTTGCTCTTAGGTTTGTGCTGAGTTGGGGGCTGAAACAAGTTAACATAAGGTTTTCTGAATGGAAGGGAGTGCCTAGTTGAGGGCAAAATGTTTGCCAAGTGCTGGAACAGCCAGAGCATCTGTAAAATCACGAGGGTCGGTGTTGATTGATGTCCCTTGTTTCAGTGGTGGTGGTCATGTGCTAGCCATCGTAGCCGGGAAAGGTACGTCCCACCTGAGCTTGTCACTAGCTAGTCGGACGCTTGCTCTGCCAGCCATTGGTACCGCGCTTTCCAAAGTGCGTCCATCCTCTCGGCCAGCAACAGAAATATAAGAAAACCCACTTTTTTTAAAGGAGAAGAAAAAAATCTCTGAGGGTGAAATCAAAGGGAAATAAGGTGTATACCCTGACTAGAGCAGTGTCAGGAGTAAACTCTTTGTACACCTGACTGATGCCGTCTGGCACGTGTGGGCGGCTGTTCTCGCTGCGGGTGTGAGTATGAATTGAGGCTGATCAGTGAACGAGATGGAAATTTCTCTTTAACAGAAGCACTTCATTATAGGTTTATTTTGTGAAATTAATGAAATTCTGTGCTTTGCTTAATGTACAAAGCAGAAAATCTGCTACTGGCTTTGCTTTTGCAGTTTCTCAGTCATGTTTACATAATTAGTAAATGTTGTGAGTGGGCTCTGTGATTTAGCAGAACTGAAAGGTTACTGTTCCTGGCAATTTTAAACAAAAGCAGTAATACCTGCTATGCTGTTCATGCTGTAGTAGAAAGAGTTTCCTCATCTTCCTCTTAGGAAAATCTAACTTTTTTACCTTCCCTTTTGTTAACGTTAGGAGTGATGTTATAATTGTATAATGATAAGTCTTTAAAAATGGCTGATTTTGCAATTCCGTGCAGTTAATGTGCTCGGAGTCTTGGGACCAGATTGAATCCTGTAAAGCATAGCAAACAGATGAAATGTATTGTTTTGAATAATGTACTGCCCCCCTGGTTTTTTTTTTCCAAGTGAATTTGATTGAATGAATTAAATTAACTTTTTTACACTTAATGATAGCTAAAGAAAAAAACCTACTTTGTAATTAGTTTTAGCATATTATACACAAAGTGTAAAATGTTGATAGAATTTAACTCACTGGCTTTTTGACATTGGTAACCTATCAAAATACCTCTGAAACTAGCAATTAGTTTGGGGTGGAACTGGTCCAGTTTGTTTTGAGCGCTCCTGTGGCCGTGCCCCGTGCGGGTGTCACGGGAACTGGTGGTGCTGGTTTGTGTGCTGCACCGAGTGACAGCAGACCAGAATGGTTCTTGGGTAGAAGGAGGAGACCTCCCAGCAGACCGACGGGGCTGTTTCAGATGGAAGGGGCTTTCTGGTTTTCTGCCACGTCGGGCACCTCCACGTTCCTCTACTGAAAGCCTGTCGTGTAGACAACCGTAGTTTAGCAGCAACAAATGCGCGTCCGGACGTCTGTTCTTCTGTGTGAGAGCAGGCCCCGAATCCTTTGTCTCTCATGCACTTAACACAATTGGGGGGGGAAACGGTGTCATAGATTGCTCTAGGAATGTGGGAAAATAAAGTGGAATATTATTCCCTCCGATTGATTAACGTGGTGTGCTTTTCTGAACCTGCATCATCTGTTGGGGCTCATCCCTTTTAATGGTGCATGGTTACTCTGAAGTTATAGTATCAAAAGAGAATGTGGGATCTGGGGTGGGGGGAATGAAAAGTTGGCGTCACCAGTTACGTAAACCCTTCTTCAAACGTGACAGAATCAGCAGAGGGTATTAATTTAGCTGTTTATCTACAGGAACACCAGCAGTGGTGGTAGGTACCGCTGTGTCATGTATTGGGGTCTCTGGCTTGCCCAGCACTGAGTGAAATACTCGCTGGTGTGTTACGCAAGTTGTACTTTGTACCACATTTTACAAGGAAAATGTTACAACAAAGTCAATTTACAAAGTCAATTTAAGTGTCTCTCTGCCAGGGACTGGCATATATAAACACAAATGAATTGGTTCACTTGTCAAATGAATGGAAACTGAGGATATTACATTTTGTAAGTGATTGAAATCCTGTCTTCTTGGTCTCATGTTTGCTGCTTCCAAGGGTGGCTGTTTCATTTCAAAGAGAAAAATCAGGGGATTTAGATGAAAAAGAAAGACTAGATATGAAGAAAAAATTAGTGCCAATAAAAGCAAAGATTTTATACAGGGGTAGTACTTGAGAAAAAGGACTAAAAGTGAAACCGGTTTGTTTTCTGCAAAAGGAGTGACCATTGGGGCGTTGAGGGGAACAAAGTGTACCGGGGGCAGAGGGGAGAAATCTGTTGCAATAGGGGAGAAATTTAAAAAAAAAAAAGTCTGTGTGTTCATTCCTTTGGAGTTGGTGCGGTTGTTTACAAACATAAGAACGGGAGCAGGGAGCTATTTGCCGTCCAGTGGACAGCAGAGGGGAGTGAGCAAAATGCTGGTGAGGTGTTGGGCTGTGCGGGTCAGTTGCCATCTCAGGGGTAAAATGTTCTTGGGAGTTACTTAAAACTCATCTTAGTGCAAACTTGGTGTTCCCTGAGCAGCTGGCGGGGCTCAGGCTGGTGTCTGGGGAAGCGGCACCCATGGCACGGACCTGCACCGGGGCTGCCGGTGGGGTGACCGTGTTCGCTTCCCCAGCTCTCACCTTTGAGGAGCTCTGGAGGTGTGGGCTCTTCCTGATGGTATGATTCATGTTCCTGCCTTCCGGACTGAATTAGCTGCTGAGTCACTGCAAATCCGTGTCTTTGTTGTTGAATTATTTCTAAGTCGCTTGGTTTCCAAATCGCTTTCCTCTAAATTGAGGTCGTCTTACAAATCTGTGGTGTAAGTTGTGATTAAGGGACCCAACCTCAGCCAGAGGGGTGAAATAACAGCAGAAAATCGGACCTTTTGTTTTGTCTCACAAAAATTGGGAATGGATGAATGTTGGAAATAATGGTAAGAACTTAGTTTTGTTAACTCCAACATGTGGCAATAACTTGTTTGCCAGACACTACTGCTGAGGGGGATGTTGGAGATCTTCCTGCTTTCTCCGGCAGGTTTCTGACTGCAATACACGTAAGGCAGGAGCCATGCGGAAAGATGCAGTGTGGTTTCTGGAAAAACGTACAGGCAAATTGGATCATTGCAATACACTTCAACTTTGAGTATGGTGATTTTCTGTCATTGGTGGCTTCTTTGCCTTAGGAAGACACGGTTTTGTGGGGTGGGTTTGTTTCTTGGCTTCAAGCATGAGGCTGTTTTGGTCCAGATGAAAGACTCCCGAAACTTAACGCCTTGCCAGGCAGGGGGAGAGGCGCTGAAATGGAAAGGGATGTAATGCCCTTGGTGGGTGTCTTTCTCCTGAAGTTATCTGATGTAAATATTACGCTCTCTGCATAAATTTAGTATAGATAATTGACTGCATCTTGCTTAGAAATGGGTACCAAAGGTTTTTTTTATAGCTTCTGTGTAATTGAAATTCCAGGAGGAGAGGCCTTTGTCTGGGTAACCACATTTGAATTACTTTTTTATTGTAGCGTTAAAGCAGTACATTATGATGTTAGGAGTTCAGCATGCATGTGTGTCAATAATTACTATATTTCCAGAGTTAAAATGAATAAAGCAAAAAGCTCTTGGAAAAAGAGCGTGTAATACTTACCCTGAAAACAGATGATCTGAAAGGTGTGTTGACAGCCCATTGTGTTCTTACCAAAGCGGCAGTCTCCTCGGGCAGGTAACCTGGCGGTGCCGGCGCGGCACTGCGTGCTTTGTGCATCGCGGCTCTGGAGCCATGCTGGTCCTTATCCTGAGCTCTGAAAACCCGTTTTGTATAACAAGAAACCAGTGCACCAATGTGGAAATGGAGACACTTGTAGAGGCCATTCAACAGGGAGGTTTAAAAATAATAATAATAAAAAGAAGCTGCTAGAAGTAGGAGTGGACCTCCGTAGCCGGGGTGGCGGTGGCCGCAGGAGGGTCTGCCGCAGCACGCCCAGGGCGGCCGGAGGGCGCACCGTGTGCTGTGTGTGAATTGCGAAAGCTTTGATGTGATTCCATGGAAGGTATTAGTTGTACTCACTGAAGCTCCTTTGTTTTGCAGAGATCTTGATGCAGACGCCCTTTTGGATTTCTTTTTAATAATGTGTGACCCTTCACCTTTGATCCCTTGACCTGCATTACTTTGGTAACCATTTCATTTTTTAAATTTCATTTCATTTTTAATTTTGGTGTGCAAGCTGTAACATTTCATCATTTTAAACTGTAGCGTTCTTTGACCTCCCCAAATGTCTTCTTTTCTATGAAGATATGTAATGTTGGTTTTTCTTGAATAAAAATTATTTCAGTTGTTAAAAAAAATAAAGTATGTAATTTTTGTTGGTTTTTGCTTCTTTTAAGTTTAACTGTGTGTATGTTTCTTGTATAGCACATTACTTTTTTTGACCTGTGTTCTCCCAGTACTTAATCTAATTTATTTTGATATTTCTGTACATCTTTGGTTTTAATTTGCATTTCTCCACAGTTCTTTTGGTCAGTAAAACATATGCTGTTCCCTACCCCACCCCTTTCCCCGGTCACGTTTTGGTAGCCCAAAGTAATCGTGGGAGCATTTAAGATACTCTTATGAATAAGAAATAGTCTTTATTGTTAAAATTTTGTTCCCTGTCCTGAAGATAACTTTTCCTAACCATTAGCTTAAAACTGATAGCTATTTTAATAAAAGATAAGGCTTTAGACCAAAATGAAAATTTCAATTGAAACTCAATTTACATTTATTTTTACATTATCATTGAAGCCAAAAGGAAAGTTATCAATGCTTTGAGATGTGCTTTAAGCACGGATGTGCTTAAAGAAGCACTGTTTTGTGTACATGGGCTAGTAAAGCCCTCAGAGTTTAGTAGCCACTTCTTTCCATTTTTCTGTTGAAAGGGTGATGGCTTATAAGACAGATTTTGGCCAGATTCTATTTTTATCTTGTAAATGATCTTATGAAATCTGCCGAGCACGGCCCACTGAAGCACAGATTATTTTTTAAGTGTCTCATTATTTTATTCTCTAACATTTAATGCTGAAGTTTTAATTGCACACAGATGAAGCTGCTAAATGAGCACTGAAACGGATTTAGGTCTTCTCTGAGCCTTGTTGATGCTTATAAAACTTCATATCGTTCATTAGAGCTACAGATTAAAATTGTAGTGAGCTGTTCACATATTACAAGTCAGCTCTGCCGACCTCGCCTGGCCACTGCCCGTGTCTGGCGTCTTCTGGAGGAGCCCGAAGCCCAGCTGCAAACCCTCCTGCTGGTGTTCTCCCTGGAGCAGCAGAAGCGGCTGCCACAAGCTCCGCTGCAGTGTTTGCCGGGGGTGCTGCTGACCCACAGGGCTGAGCCGGAGCTGCCTTATTTGCCCGCAAGTCCTCGGCAGGGTTTGATGGGTTGAGCCCCTGAGCAGTGGGGATGCACCGTCATCGCCAGAGTCTGTTTCAGGAAGCATCTTCTATTTTTAATTAGCATCCATGCTTGAGGAAAATGGTATTTCCAGCACTTGTGCATAAACAGCAAGATCTCTGTTTTCAAACTGCCTTTCATTGTGTTCACAGAGTCACCTGTTAAAATAATGTGACAGTCAAAAAGAGTATTTACAAAATTCTGCTGACCAGTGTCTCCTCCGTGTTGATGTACATGTTTCTCTTTGACCCAGCAGTTAGGAGCCAAGATGGGTGATCACAGCCTACATCAGTGTTTGAAGCGTTAAGGTAGTTCTTTCCTTTTCCCCTCCTGTTCCAAATTTAGCCGTAATAGTTTTTGTAGGCCTAGAGTCATCAATTCTGCTATACAAGGCTGCTGCTCGTATGTCGAGCATGTTTTGGGTAGCTGTGATTTGGCTTTTACTCTGGTTTTAATGCTGCCTGTCAGCCTGAGAAGTATGATTCTCCAAAATCATCTCGAGCTGTTTCTCCAGTCTTCAGAACAGGGTTTTTAAAACTCAGTGGAAAAAAATACTTATTTTGCCCAAGAAAACTCCTTGAAGACTATTTTTCTCCCCCTTGTAACACATATTTTTACATCAGCAGTCGTTAGATGTGAATGCCTTGACTTTCGAAGAAAGCAATTTTTAAAAAAAAACCCTTATTTAGACATCTGGAAACCAAAGGGAATCTCCCTCCTCTGTACAGAGGGCTGGCTTTCAGCTGCCTCCTGGTAGAACAAATATTGAGGAAAAAAAAGTGATGGAATAAAAATGTCTGATGTTGGGAACTGGAGTCAGTAATATAAAAACACGAGGTTAAAAGATGGCTAGAATTTCTTGTTTCAGTAGATATTTTGTCATGTCCATCCTACCTTTTCATAAGGTAAGCGCTCTTAGCGATGGAAATAGTTGGGTATATCTCACAAGATGTTCAGGTGACACAGGATGATGCCTGTTGTCTTTTCCATGATTTTTCCAAGTGTCCTGTTAGATGCAGATGGTTATTCACAGAAATCAGTGTAATTAATATGGATTATGGTGTTTAGCTGTTGCATGGGCTTCCAGGATGTGAGAGCTGCTGAGGAAGGAGGAGAGGTAGAGCCCTTGGAAAGGGAGGGCAGGAATTGTTCTCAGTCTCCTATATAAACAACAGTAAATATTAGTAAGAAAAGCTGTTTCATTAACACAGCAGCAGCATTACCATTTACCCAAGCTTAAAGTCTGTCTTTGGGTTTCTGCTGCAGTGTTACTGGATGACAGTAGGTTATATCAGCAACAATTGTCCGTTTTATGGCAAGAGATGATGGAACTTAATTCATTTTACTGAGCTTGTTTTTTACTGAACAGGAACTTAAATACACGTTTTCTTCAAACACTTATCAAAGGACTACACAAATGCTGCAAGATGTTGGCAAAGCAAAACATTTGTCTATTTAAATATTAAGAGAATACTCTATTGAGAGATTTGTTCCTGCTTACAAGGTTTTTCTGTTATTCAAAGCCAGAATATTGATAACATCCACTCCTGAAACAAGTCTTAATTTTGAAATTCATGCAATATCTTCTACTGCTGGATGCTTTTATGTGCTAACCTTAACGTAAGGCTAAATGACTGAAATGAAATACTTGGCACATTTACTAGATTTAGAACATTGCATGTCTTGCAGTTCAGGTAATGCAGCTGGGATCGGATTAACCTAATCTGCTTTATTCAGCCTAATAGACACACTTGTGTATCAATCATCTGCATGTGCTGTTCATTTAATAAAATATACATAGGCAACAGACAAATTGCTCACTTCAGTCTGGACTACTTTGAAAAACAGATGTATCAGTCAACACAAGCAAACATTGGGTTTTTTTCTATTAATAATAAAACTCATCCAAACATGCAGGACAAAAAAAGTATACAGGACGGATTCCCCTCCCCCCCCCAAAGTCTGTATCTGGGAAAACACAGATTTCTGTACAGAATCTCTACGCAGTAAACTTAACAAATGGGCAGCCATCCCCTACTAAAGTGTTCTAGGGCTGGTGGCTTCTAGGCGAGAATCCCGTTGCTCTTGTGCTTGGCAGGGAAGGGGGATCCTCACTTTCCAGAGGTGAGCCCGAGTGCTGCTCCAGCCTCCCAGGCGGCTGCACTCAGCTGCCGGAGCAGCGGCTGTGGGAGCACTGGTGCCCTGGCAGTCGGCTTCTTAGGGAGCTTCTCCTTTGGGGCTGGGGGTGAACTTCCCAGGCTTCTCACCCTGCTTGCTGCTCTGTGTATATATTGTTTTGCAAAGTCCTTAAATAATTTAATTACTGCTATTGCTTTAATCTTTAAATTCTCAAAATGCATTAAGGTCTTTGATCGCTGAAGGAGTAAGCTGGCGCCGTCGGGCAGCCTTCCCCGACTCAGTCTTGTGCTTCTGCTTTTACTCTGCTTACAGAAGTAGAACTCCTGTAGCAATCGAAACCCTGTGTTGGCTTTCTGTACGTGCTAGAGCTAGGGTCCTGTCTTTCCTTCGCTCTTAGCTGCAGACCTCGGGTGAGAAAATGTTTGGTGATAAAAATGTGTTTTTATTTCTCCTTCAGGTTTGGCTTGTCTGCTTTTCAGCTCTTCTAGACATTGGAAATTCCAGTTTGTGTTTATTTTCTCTGGATTCCTTCCCACAAGACAGAAGTGAATTCAGCATGGATTATGGGGAGAGCCTTGGCTGGGAATAAGGATAATTGCAGTCTCTGGCTGTGCCACAGATTTACTGATGATTTCTTTTAAGTTATTCACCTGCACTGTATCAGTTTCCTCAGCTGTAAAATATGGGTAATTACCTCCATTGTAAAATGTTATGGGGTCTGCTGGTAATTATATAAATGAAGTGCTAATTACAGTGATTATTACTTGGACCTAGTCTAGATCTGGGTGATGTTCCTGTTGCAGTGAACGTATGAAACAAACACTACAACTTGCCTTTCTCCATTCTTTGCGAGGGACCTGGAAGGGGAAGGTGCTGCAGCACTCAAATGTAAATTCCTGATGAGAAGCGCTACTACTTTTTCACACAAGTCAATCTATTAACTTCCCGTCCTCCTTGGTCTTCATGCAGGGCAGTAGGCTGATGAGAGGCTAAGAAATTACAAATTCAGTAGTTGGAGCCATGTGTAATTTGGTAACAAAGGGTTTATGCTTTGGCGTTCACTTTTCCTCTTGGAGACACGTAGAAGAAAGCAGACTGGGAACGGTACTCTGCGAGATACCGATGGGGTTGGGACCAGTCTGCGTGCCACCTTGTGGCCTCAGTTCCTTTGGAAGATCTGACCTTGATGCGGGAAAATTGTCCTTCCAGCTGTGGAGATTATTTCCTTCCTGTAAAAGACTACAGCTTGCAAGACTTTATTATCAAACGTTTTATTTGCCTTTCTCTTCTCCATTTATTTAGGACACATTTTCTTTGTAGCTGGGAATAGCTCTACTATCCGCTAAGCAAGGCTGGTCAGCGGAGGAAGAATTGATATTCTTTAAGGTAGAGGTGGAGTGTTCTCATCCAGAAAATACTGCTGCTACTGCCCGGATGATGCTGTAGTTTCTGACGGTAGTAATAATGAGTAATGTCTTAATGTCTGTTAACGATGAGAGGCTCATACCCAATACCAGCCTTCCCTGGACACATTTTGTAGCACAGTAACAACAAAAATTGTGTTCTTGGTTCATCTTGCTACAGTTCCTGCCTGCTCTGTTCTGCCATGTCTGCTTGCTCTGCTGGATGGATTTCATCCCTCACCTCCACACACCCTCTTGCCATCAACCTCAGCCTTCCCTTGCGCTGGAAGAGCAGCCATAGATCTCAGTAATGTCTTCAGAATTTGGTAGCAAGCTAGAGGTGATAGGCTGAGCAGCTCTTTCTTTCTCATAGTTTCGTGATTGCAGTGAATTTTTAACTTTCAAGAGGAGGGTTTAGTTGTTGTCCAGTATGATAATATAAAAAGGCTTTCCAGCAACGGAAAGGCAATTTTTAATTGCAGTTTTGCACTTGAATTTTCCAAACTAGACGCTCATGTCTGACAGCTTATTTCTGATTGATTCTACATGTTGAAATCAATCTGGAGTATATCACGTCCTTGCAGTATTTCAGTTGTTGGCAATGCAAAGTCCATCCAAAATCCATTATTGGATTATTAGTCTGTTTGGAGGTAACTAAGGGAGACGAATGGTTCTAGGTTTAAAACTTGTAAAACCATAGCTGAAAATCCACCAAATACTGGTATTTCTTTACCGCTGTCTAGATGTGCGTATATGTCTGTTGACATACACATCCACACTGATGCACGTCGCAGTTCTGTCTGGAAACGCGTGCTGTGCACCAGGACCTGAATCAGTGAGCCTATGGCGACGGCGTGCTGGCAGCAGTGCTTCTGCGCAGCACCCTGGGCACCTACCCACAGTGAGCCCGACTGCCAGAGTTTGTGCCGCTGTGTCCCTTTGCCAGCCCTGCAGCTGCATGGGCGATCTCCCACCCTGCTGCCGGAGCTCCGGTGCAGGGCCAGCCGCTCGGTGCTCCAGGAGCCTCCGTCCTCCACCGCCTGCCTCTGGGCAGCCTCCTCGGCCTCCGCAAACTGGCACTTCTGGAGTTTTGCTCTTGACTTCATGAACGACCTGTTTTTTTCATGACGGAATACTTGTGTGCTCCAGTGACGAGTAGCAATTCCAGACAAGCGAAAACAGTCATTACCAAGTAATAAGCATATGGAAAGAACTTACCTGGCTAGGTGGAGGAAAAAGAAAATGAGGGAATACCATCCCTCGTGCCATCACTCTTAACCTCACTTAAAGCATCTAAAATACCAGATGAGTGTCTGAAGGTGTGTCTGTGTTCTTCACCTAGTATTCCTATGTCAGATTTTAAAAACAAAAATCCTATTGATTTGGGAAGCAAAAAACTTGGTTCATTCCTACAGAAGCATTATCTATTAAGATTAGTTAATTTGGTGTGAGATGCTTCAAAAGTGAATAATGCCGTATAAATGTTCTTCTTGCACGTTGCACAAGTGAATCGATCTTTGTGCACTCCGCAAGTCTTGTATGGTGAGGCACAGTCAATTACTGCCTAATCTACAGGATAATCAATAATTCAGATCTGAGATTTATTCAACTCTAGTTTTATAGTGTTCTTGCAAAAAGGGGGAAGGTGTATAATATCTGTGGGATTTCTGTATCACTGCTGTAAATCAACACTAAGTAATATATGAACTTCTTTTTTTAAATGTAAATGTTTAGTAACTTAGGAATTATAAAGTTTCTAAAGTCTTTGTCCTCTTAGAAATTAGTGAACTGTCTGGTTTTCATCGTGGTGGCAAAGTGTTGCATAAAACCACTGTAGCTTATGAAAATGCATTCAAGGATCCGAATTAAAATGTAGCATCACACGAAAACAGAAGTATTAAAGCCTAAGTGATTCCAAAACAACTTGCTGCTGAATGGAGATTTCTCTAGTTTTGAGAGCAGGTTTTTAAACATTAGCATACCCCATTTGGGTGGGGATTGCAACCCCCAGTGAAATAGCTGAGGTGGCATTTTTATTTGTCAGCTGTTAATATAGGAAAATTTGCTTTAACCTTGTCTTTTTTTTTTTTTCTTTTTTAAAATCACCTGTCACTACTTGGCTTTGTGAGTCAGTACCTCACGTGCAAACACGTTGGATGGTTTCATGCCGTGCCCGCCGAGCGGAGGAGCACAGCAGTGCTGGGAGTGCCGCTGGCCGCAGCCCCGTGTTCACTGTCCCAGGGCGGCCCCGTCCCTGCGGGCTGGTCGGTGGCCGCGGTGCCATCGGCGTCGCCTCGCAGCCCCAGCCCCACTCAGCAGCCGGGGACGCGGCATGTGCCGGCCGGACAGCCCGGTGTGCTTGGAGCTGCCTGTCCTGCCGGCGTCGCTGGAGGAGGAGGAGGAGGATTTCCTTCCTTCGCCCCATTTCTAGCTACCCCTGTCTCTGTATGGACGCAGAATCCCCACAGGAGGGTGCTGTGAAGGCATTTAATGTGCAGATTTTGCAGGGAAGATCGGAGTTTTGAGGAAACAGCAATTCTAGGGAAGGCAAAGCTGTGTCGCTGCGGCAAGGACAGTGCGTGTGTTGTCCCCGGGGAGGGATGCGGGGAGAGGGCCCGTGTCGGTGCATCCTTGCCGGCAGCATCCTCACTGCCCGCGTCCTTGCTGCCTGTGCGGGTGGCTCCCACCGGACGGTGTCGGGGCAGCAAGTGGCAACCACAAGGAAGCTGGCGAGCTCGGGCACCACAGCGTCAAGCGAGTGGTAACTGACGAAGCATCCCGGGGCTGTGGCCGCTTACGGCAGGTACTGGGACCCTTCACGATGAGTGTCATCCATGGCCCACGGATCCCCTGGCTTCTCGCCGACGAGCCTTGGAGCCACTCATCTACTTTCCCATCTGTATATTGAGTATTTAATCCACATAAGCTGCAAAATCCATTTGGTTGCAAGTAGAACCTCTAACTTCTGTCCTAAAATACTTTATAAATTAGACCATTTCATTCAGTGTGATCGGAAAGGCTAATGAAAAGTAACGGAGAAAGCTCTCCTTAGTTCTTAGCTGTAAAACTTTTCTTTCAAATATTTTAAATAAAATAGGTTATTCCTTTTGTATAGTATATGCTTGTGACAAGGCCAGTTAAATAGCATTTCCCACATGCTGCTTTCTTCAGCTGGGGTGCTGCTTCAAACAGAAATTAAGTATGATCATTTAAAAGAAAACAGAAAACCCCACCCCAGGGGGAGCTGCGGGCTGTTCTCGTTCACCTTGCGCTTCCACTCTGCCCCCCACCCTGCCTCCGTCTCATGCTTTTCACTGTTTTTTTTTAATAAACTGTTTAAAGCAAGGATTATAACTAAAATAGGGACTTGTCTTTGGGACGACCTCTAAAACACGTGGGGGGATTAAATCCAATTCTGTTATACAGAATGTGGTTGCTCTGATTCTTTTAATGGCAATGAGATAAACTGATAGAGCTGTATTATTGTGGGTTTTTTTAATCTACTAGTCATTAAATAAGAATACATCACTCTTAAACTTGGTGAGTGGGGTCCGTGTGCATCCGGTGCAAGTCCCCACGGGGGTTTGCCACTGCCCCTGCGTGTTCTGTACCAGATCTTACATCTCGGGCATTCGGATGGAGGCTGTGTTCAGCAGAGAGGGTGCTTTCTGCTATCCTGCATTTTTGGTACTCCTCTTAAGTCCCATCACCTAAATCTTTTGACGGGATGGATCACCACGAAGCTTACCTGACAAACACCGTGGAAGGATAGTGCCCGGCAGCGGCGTTGGAGCTTTGCCCCGTTACTGGCATGATGGAACCGAGCCCTTCTCCTGTCCGTATGCATGTTAAATTGGCCCCAGGTTATTGCAAATAGACTCGGATTTTGGCTTTGTAAAGTGAGACTTTCTGCTTCCCAGAGGAATTTCGGTTTAGTGGTAACCAGCCATAGTTTTGGTAGTCTTTGGTTACCAAGCATAGCCTATTTGGATGTTAGAAAATTAGAGCGTAAATTCTTACACCAGTCAGCTGTGTCATGTGCATCGCCTCCGTGACCTCTGACTGCTGTTACTTCAAACAGTTGCCATTAAACACAGTCAATAACACCCTTATGTATTCTATAGGATCTTTTCCTCCTGCCATCTCAAATGAAAAATAAACAAAAGAGCTAAAGCCTGCAACGTGCTAAATAGACTAATAAGCTGTGAAAATATTTTACGGGGAAATCTGGGGCAAGAGCTGTCTGCTGCAGCAAGCCTATTAGTCTTGGCAGCAGAATGGCTTTGGGAGGCGGTCTTTGGGAGAGATAATTGAAAGATTTTTTTCAAATGTACGTGTATTTTTTTTCCCCCCCCTTTCTGAGTAGTTTTAAGAAATCCCTCCCTCCTTAAATTGATTACCTCTCAGCATCAGAACGCCTTGGCTTTAAGTACCCACTAAGCTGCTCCTGTGCCGATTTGACTTTGCCTGTCTGTTAAATGTAAAACAGGTTTTAATCTTCTCATTTAGGTCTTTTAATAGAAAGTAAATGTTTAACTTGCTTTGCTGTGGCATCCGCATCTTTAATCCATGGGAACACTTACAATGAAACGCAATCGTGCTTTTGTTTAAAGCAGGCGTTACCAGCCATCCCGGAGATGTTTTGAGTAGCGGCACTTTCTAGGTGGGAACCGTAGAGGCGTGTGTGTGACCTTCGGCGGAGGCGAAGCACGGGTAGCCGTGCAGGTACGCGGCTGCCGCTGGCAGCAGCAGAAAGCCAGGAGCAGGGTTTTGAAGAGGCGGAAAGAGGCTGGTTTGCCTCTCCGGGAGATGGGCAGGCGGACGGTGATTCCTGTTTGAAAATGCCTGGTGCTCACCTGCCCTGAGCTAGAGCTGGTGCTGAGATGGTCGTGTCAGGAAAAGCAAAGAACCGTCCGTGAGATGATTGACAGATGATGGGATTTTAGGAATGTGATGGAGAGAGCAGCGAGAACCCTGTTTCGGGACAGTTTCCGACTGGGGAATGGGGAAAGGTCTGTAAACATGCTGTAAATTAAGTGTTTGTGATTACTGCCTGTGAGTTGAATCGGAGCTTTTTCTGGAGGTTTATGTTTGGAGATTATATACATGTTATAATTGCTGCTGTAGTCAATGAGAGCTGAAGCAGGGCGCTTGCTAAGAAAACTCTGAAAAGCAGGCGAGCGTCAGATTTGGTTCCTGTTACACAAAAGGGGGTTTCCACTCTTCTGTAGCCTTATGCTTAAATTTAATTTGATTTTTCAAAAAAAGCATTTCTGACTCCAGGACACAAATACTGCTGGCAAATTAACAGGCCAAATTCAAAATGTATCAAGGGGGGGAAGCACAGCGGGAATACAGATAGAAGCCATCTCAGGTGCAAAAGCAGCCACTCGTGCCCGCTTTGGTGGGGCGGGCAGGAAGGACAGCTGGCTGTCCCTTCAGATGCATTACCCGCCTCAAGTGAAAATGGGGATTTTTTTCCGGCTGAAAGCACAGGAAGTCCTGGAAGACCGAGAGCGCTGCCGAAGCTTTTGCCTGCATGTTTCCCACCAGCCTGTGCTGTCGGGAGAGAGACGCTGTTCGGGGCAGCTGGATTCAGAGAGACACCTACAAATACTCCATCAACGCGGCTTCTGCCACCTTAGAGATAACTGCGTTAGTATGGGTTTGTCTGGATAAACAGAGTGCTCTAATTTTCAGGCTCGCGTTTTAGGTTGACAAGCTCTGGTTATTGAAGTGCTGGTGTTACAAGTAGCTAGGTGCATCTGGCAAGCCCCAGTCATCGGTATGCCGCGTTACGCTGCACTCGGTACCGAAATCCGGGAGGACAATTCTCCAGTGGCATTTTGGCATCTCCCCTCGCGCTCTGTGCTCTTGCCGGCCTGAGCTTGTTGTGAATGGTCCCCATCCCTGTGGAGCCCCGTGCCTGGGCTGGGGATCCTTCCCGGGGCCAAGGGTGAGCTCGGGTGCAGGATCGTCCCCCAGCACCCAAACCTGTACCCGATCTGTCCGTCAGCTGGGCTGCGTGTGGAAGTCAAAGAGAAGAAAGTTTTCAGTAAAATAATAAATCTACTTCAAAACAAAATACAAGGGAATACTGGGATTAAGTGCTTTGTTTGGAAAAATGTAAACTCAGTATTTCAACTTTTCTAATGAGTTCCTGCACAAGAGATTGCTGGATTTGACTTTATTTCATAGGTATTTGTTACCGTGCTTTTCTTCCTAGGGGGAAAATGGAGTTTATTTCTGCCTCTTGCAGGGCTTGTGTGGAGTAGTTCCCTTTGCAGCATCCACATTTCGGTGTTAATGTCTTCTTTCCTGTGGATGGACCCGGCGCAGAAGCTGCTCTCCTGCGGGTACGGCGGCTGCCTGCTGCCCGGCCCGGGGTGCCTGTGCTGCCGTCACAGTGATGCTGATGAGCCGCCTCTTTCTTAGTATCTGTGGAAAGTCCTAGTTAAGTCTGGGAATGGGGGGAGAAAGCAATAAATCAGGCATTTTGTCCCGGTAGATTTCACCTAATGATTTGTCTGCAGTGTTTTTGCCAATAATGGAAACAAGAAAATCCCCATTTCTTCAGAGATGGGATGCATCGGGAGAATCACTGAGGCTTCAACTTGTTGCTGCTGAAGCTTCAGTGCTATGGAAAAAAAACCACCTCAAAATAGCAAATAGCCCCTCGGGGTGACTTTGGCAGGTGAGGAGCTGGAGCATCTGCCTGGTTTCATTTCCCACATCAGTCCACACAGGCAGAAATAGCGACTTCTGTTATCCTTGCTAATTTTGTTTCCTTTCTTAAAGGGAATTGGGAGAAACAGTTTGGAAACGTTTTTTGCCAGTTTTTTGTTACTGCCAAGGTAATGGGCAGAAATCCCTTTTCAACCTTCCGTTTGGGATGTGTCCTGCCCCAGGAGACACAGTGAGGCTGGGGTTAGGGCAGCACCAGCTCCTCACCCCTGGGTTCTCCCACACCAGTTACCGGGTCAGGCGTTTTTAATTGATGCGCTCAGCTGAAGGCAGGTGAAACGAGACGACCAGTTAAAATGGAGGAGCCCAGCAAAGGCTCGGGGAGATTTTTCTCCCTGTTTCTCTGGTTTGTGACTGTCGTGGTTTAAGCCCAGCCAGCAACTAGGACCAGGCAGCCAGAAGGGTGGGGAGAAGAGGGAGAAAAGGAGGGGAAAGGAAAAAACCTCTCATGGTTTGAGATACAGACAGTTTAGTAAAACAGTAACAGAAGAGAATAATAATAATAGTAAAAGAATATACAAAATAAAGTAGTACAACACAAGTCACTCTCACCGGCCAATGATCAGTTGCCCAGCTATCCCGAGCAGTGGTCGTGGATCCCTGCCCCGGGCCAGCCCCCATTTATATACTAAGCATATGTCTATGGTACGGAATATTCCTTTGGCCAGCTTTTCCTGTCTGTGCTCCCTCTCAGTTCCCATGGGAGGCTGAAACAGTCCTTGACTAAGGTAAACATCACTTAACAACAACTAAAACAATGCATATTATCAACATTCCTCTCATACCAAATCCAAAACACAGCAGCCACTAGAAAGAAAATTAACTATCCCAGCTGAAACCAGGACAGTGACAGAGACCTGAGAAGCTGCGTTTTTCAAAATTGGTAGGAAACGGCAGCACTTCAAGGAAATCCCTTCTGCTGGGTGGAGGCGGCTGCCCCGTCCAGCTCTGCTTGCTCCTCCCTGGCCAGGGCAGGGCTGGACATGCCCCGTCTCATTTCCAGCGGGAATTGGGACCCACATCTGCAGCATCAATACGCTTACGGGCTGGCGTTGCATCGCAGGCGGGTGCCGATGGAAAATGACGTCACATGGGGCGTCCCAGCAGCATCTCCAGCGAAGAACTTGCTGTTCTCCACAAGGGGAATGACGAGCGGTTTGCATCCATCCGCAGGGAAACGGAGCTGCTCCTTCACTGGGCTGTGGATTTACAAGTCGTGTTTACAGCATATTAACTTAAATGTTTAATTTTCTGAGTTGCAGTTGTTCTAATTAAATTATTTTGCAAATTCTGCCTGTTTGCCTTTCTCCCTTGACTTTGTTTCCTCTTTGACCAAAATCCCAATATCCCTAGTGGGTCGCAGACGCACTGAGGTGCTGGGAGTGCCTGGGGGGTGGATGAGAGCGGGGCCGGCGCCGCCCTGGGAGGATTGCGGTCTGGTTGGGAACGCCGGTGGAGGTGTTTGTGTTCCCCATAGCCCGTAGGAGCGGATTGAAACGGTGCGTCAGACGTATGTATTGCCAAAATAATAGAAGTATTGCAAAAGCGGTCAGGTGTAAGTTACCCGCTTGGCATGTTGGAGGCAGCTCCTCCCCCTGTGCAAGGCCAAGCGACTGAATTCATCCCCCGGGATTTGGCGTTAAAACATGTTTGCTGCCAGCTGACAAAAGAGTCAAGCTCGGATTTATTATGCCGGCACCTGCAGTAAAAAATGACAGATGATGAAAATGTATTTAATTATCATTCAGCGCCACATCTCTGTCTGCTCCGGTCTCGGTGCTGCAGCTGTTGGCGCACACTTTATTTTAAAGTCAATGTGCTTATCTGGAGGAGAGCCCCATCTCCCCGGGTAAATTGGCTGGGGGGAGCCGGGCACCGGCGAGCTCTGCTGCGACGCAGCTGAGCAAACGCGGATTTGCATGGCACGCGCCTCCATCGTCTCGTCCGCTGGACTTCCCAGCGACTTCCCGCTCCGTAAGGAACGGCGCCCTCTCCAAGCCCAAGTTCGCAGTTCGGCGCTGGGCGGCTGGACGTGCCTGCCTCTCCCTCGCCGTCGCCGCCCCACGGCGGGGCGCCGGCCGCAGCGACCACGACGGCGCACAAGCGAATGTCATTAAACAGCCACGCGGCAATAATGGGCTACAGTTGTTGGGGGGGGGCGGGGGGAGACGCGTCTCAAAGGCGACTGCGGTTTGCAGCAAGGTCAGGGGAGACAAAGCATGTCCCTACTGCAGCAGGGCTCCGATGAGTCTCATTTCCAAATGACGGTTCCTCCAGTGTTAACGTTTTCTGTTGGAATACAAAGCTGGGCGCAGCACTGGGGAGCTTTAGCGTGTGTCATGTGTGCAAAGTTACAGAGATGTGCATACACATATGTACGTATATATGTATTTATTTGGCCCGTGTGGCGGGGGGTGGCCCAGGTGCTGCTGCCCAGCTGGTCCTGGCTCCTGGGATGCGGCAGCCTCTCCCAGCTGCCGTCAATGGGAGCTGACGAGGGGGAGCTGGGACAGCCCAGCACCTGCCTGGGGCTGAGCTCACTTTGCTGGAGCGTCCCTGCAGCACAGAGCCTGGTGGTCCCGTGCCCCCCTTGCCCCTCACCGGCGCCCCTGCGGCTCCCTGGATGCTGGTGAGTGCTCCCGCTCGGGCAAGCCTACGGGCTGCTTGTGGTTGTGGCTGGTTTGGGGCAAAAAAAGGCAGTTCGGAGGGTGAGCTGGGGTGTGTGTTGGCTGGTGTCGGGGCTGCAGGCTCTGCTGTAGGATGGTGGTCGCTGTGGGAGCCTGTTTCGGGAGTGGTGGCCCGTGCGGATCGGCGCTGTGCCCTGTAACTCTTGGGTAGCAGCGGTATTGTGTCTGTGGAAATTGCCAAAGTAGAAAATGTTGTTTTCTGTTACTGGGAGCGTAGGAACACATCCTGTACGGAGGTGGGTGCATAATTATCTGCCGCCCTCTGCAGCCCATGGTGCTTTCCACTAAACCCTTCCAAAAAATCCTCAACAAAGCCAGGTTTTAACTGGGACATGTGTATTTAAAAGGGAGCTCATGGAGAAGGGATCCTCCGTCCTCTGGCTTCCTTCTTCTCTTCGCATCCCTGGGGCTCGGCAGGGGCTGCTCCGGGCTCCTGAGGGCTGAGGATTTGGGGTTGCTGAGATGTGGTGGCCCTCACGCTTTATAGGAGGAAAAGTTGCTGTCAGGGCTTTGTTATCACTTGCGTCTTGTCTGTGCTCACCAAACTGCTCACGGAAAAAGGTTTTTTGGGAGGATTAAGACATCTGATCCTTGATGGCTTCTGAATAACAGTCTAGGCTTTTTAGACGTGAAGCCCAGGAGCTTTGCACCATGTGAAGGAAACCATAGTCGATGAGTAGAGGTGGCCAAAGGAATTGGCCAGAAACTATCAGGAAAATCTGATTTTTTGCAAAGCTTCAGAGGACAAACTGAAATATTTTGATCTTGCCAAAACATTTTTGCCATTGGAGCCTTTTCTTTGCTTTTAATAATGATTTTAAAAAATATTAAGTTGAAAGCAAAAACTAGAAGCGATCTGAAAGAGAGGGGGTTTCTCAAATGGCCTTTCACAGGGTATCCTCACTTTCGTGTGCAGAACAGGGAGATGTTTGCTTTTGGGGGAGACTTTGCCTGGCAGGAGCATCTCACACACCAAAACTCGTACTTTTTTGGTGGATGCGGAGGTTTCCTCCCTGGGTTTTGGCCGGAGGAGCCAGGCAGGTGTGTGGGGCTGTGCTGGGTGGGCGCTGCCTCCGTTAACCACAATAAAACCCAAATTCAAAAGTGGAGTGATTGGCTGGAAACCGGGGGCTTTTAAGATGTCTTCAAAGCTTTGGTGTTAATCTTCTCCCTTCTTCAGAGTTTGGGGGCTGCGGGGGGGCTGGGTGCAGGGCATCGCTCTCCTGCGAGCCCCGGACCGGGAGCTGGGTGGGGGAGTTTCAAAGCGGGTTGTGAAACGGAGCAGTTTTTAGTATTCATGAAAAATGCTTGTGACAGCCTTACCCCAAGTAATGAGAAGCCACCTGCAGTTCGGAGCAGTACTTGATAATGCCGTAATTAGATTGGAGATGCAAAAAAGCTCATTAAAATTAAATAACATATTTGTCACTGTTTTAAGAGGCGCAGATTGCCTCGAGCCATGCTGGTCTCTTGACCTTGAGTATTTTGGTGTAGTCCTCGCTATCGAGAGCGTGAAAATAACATTGGAGCATCCCGCCGGTGGTTTCCTGGTGGGGGTTTTTGGCACAAGGTTGCAGGCGCTTGCCTTCCCTGGTCGTGTCATTTGGCGCTGGCTCGTTTTTGCTGCCCTCTCCAAACGGGGCCGTGCTCTCAGCACCTGGACGTGGCGTGGTGGGACGGATCCGGCCCCACAGTTTGCAGACTGGTGGATGTGGGCACAACGGGCGGCCACTCTCGGGAGAATCAGTCCCTGCCTGGCTCCACGCGAGGCACAGGTCCACTCCGCTCTCCGCCCGTATCTTCGTACGTTTCCTGCCTTGCAGGCAGGATCCGTCCCTCGTTAGGCAAGAAGGTGCCTTCCCACCTTCTTGGGAGCAGACACTGCCTTTTGCTGTCAAATGTGCACGGAGCTTCCAGGGTTTTGTGGAGTTTGGGTAACTTTTCCAGCTGCTGATGGGTTCGGGCAGGCAGTGATGAATTTCCCTCGCTTCTCCCACACCGTGGGTGGTGGAGCAGAGCCGGGAGGAGCCGGCGCTGGAGACCCGGCAGTGCCAGTCCCCAGCTCTCCAGAAATCCCAGCATATAATGGGGAGTGACGTCGGACCGTGCTGAAGTGCCACAAGCTGGAGGGATGGGGAGGCAGCTTGCGAGGAAGTGGGAGAATCACTCAGTGCAATGGCTTTTCCTCCTCACCATGCGAATTGCAAATGCAAATTCACTCGGGTTGCGAATTTGTGCAATGCAGAAATGCAGGCTTCCAAAGACATTTGTCTCTATCTCTTCAGTTTTTGATGAAATACAATAAAATGTGTTTTAAATCCCCTTCCTCCCTCCTGCCTGAAAAGGAACGTGCAAAGCCATAACGGTGTCTATTAACAAGACTGTAATTTCCCCAAAATTAATTTTTAATGACTAATTTGTCTTGTTTTCAGATGTTTTATACAACACCTATTGTTTAAACCCCATTTGTTTCTCCACAATGTCACCATGAAGGAGACCGGCGTCGCTTCAGGATCTCTGGCTACAGCATCATCGCTGGCTTTGCTCTCGCCTGGGGCGGGCTGCTCCCCAAAAAGGGCAGCACCCGCCAGGGAAGGGGGGCTCTGGGGGAAGGCAGAGGTCACTCTTGACAGAAGGGATTTCCCTTTCTTCCACCCCAAAAAGGTGCTGCTGCCAAACAGACTGTTGCCTTCGCTCGGGGTCCCTCCTTCCCCACCGCTGTGGCCACGTGCTGCCCGTCCCCTCCGGAAGCGTCAGCCGGCCGGGGGCTTCCCTTGCAATAGCTTTTATGCTCAGAGAAGAGAGCTAAAAACAAAAAGTGGGTTTTTGTTCCTCCTCCTCTCTCGTTGTAAGTAATTACACGTAGGTGTCTTGGAGTGGGAGTGTTTACAGATACTCCATATTTTCGGAGTGCAGGGGTTTCCCTTTGTGGCAGTTGCGTTGTGCACAGCACCAAAGGCACCGCGGCTGCTTGGTCTGAAGCCCGAATTGTCTTTTTAAGTTGGGGGGTTGGTTTGTTTGTTTGTTTTTGTGTTTGGGAATTGGGGAGAGGAGGGAAAGGCGACTGTCCCTGAGCTGCTGAGGAAAGAGTATCCTTGCAGGATCATTGCCCATCGGTGTCTCTGTGGGAGGGGAGTTTGTAGCGAGACTTCTGGCACCTTACAGAGAAAAATTTTTTTTTTTTTAATAATGCTTTTATTCCCTACTTAGGAATGATCTTCGAAGGGCTAAGAATTGGGTGCTAGCAGCTTGTGCTGCTTTGCAGCTGGGCACACTGCTTGGTTTTGCTTATTGCCGGTCATGTCAGTGTTTTCTTTTATATTCCTGGCACCAAATGTGAATTTTTTCAGAGCTTGCTCTGAATAATGTTGATGAAAGGGCAAAAATTCATTATTAGAGAGAAGTAGCTGATGCTCGCCTGGTGTTCCCCAGGTGGGTGAATAAATGTTGGGGAACTTCTGTAGTGAAATTTCTTCTGCAAAACCTCGCTAGTGGCAGACCCTGCTTGTGCTGCGTGGGCTGAGCCGCAAGACCCGCACAAACCCAGGTGCGGGGAAGCGCTATTCCTGCGCGGCACCCCTGTGTCCGCCACGGCCGCCCGGCGCTGCCCCGAGGGTCTCCCTGCTGCCGGGAAGAGGTGGCTGCACGGGTTCCCCAAAACCAGTACGAGAGCCCGTGATGGGCAGAGCTGAACCTTAGAAAAATAAGATTAAAAAAAGGTGTTTTCACAGGCACAGGTTGAGATCGGACCCGTCTGCCTTCCGCTCTCGGGCTGGCTACTTGATTATTAGCAGAATAATCCTCATCTATCATCCAGACAAGGGAGATGGGAGCGAGCAGGTCTCCCTGTTGATGACAAGTATTTCCAGCTAAAACGGAAAGTGTGATTCCTGTTGTGCTGGAGCAGAGCGAAGGGTTGTTGCTCTGCTTCGCTTGGGCTGCCGGTCAGATCCATGCGGGTCCTTTAAGCAACTCTCCGGCAGCTTCAGAGGAAATGAAACCACCCAAAAAACCATTTAGCCTATGTGGTTATACTGAGGAATCTGCTGGAAGAGTAAACCCTGGGTAAACATCCTCAATTTGCTGCCTCCTGAAATGGAGCAGCTTTTAGAGTTTCAAGCCACAATTTGTATTCAAATGAAGGTCATTTGAAAGGTGTAACGTAGTAAACAGCCATTATTTCATTTTGATAGTGGTACTAAAATTATAGTGTTGGTTGAATTATTTTAGTATAGGACCATTACCATCTCCCTAAAACACTTATAGGGATTTTTATATCAGTGCTGCAGTCCTGAAATTAGAGGAAAATTAAAAATCACACGGCTGTGGTAGGGAAGTAATTTTTTTGTGAGCATGCCCTCGTTTTATTGTGCATTCTCCTTCCGTCGCTTCTCTGCCAAAAGAGAGATGCATGTCTTCTGTTGGGGGCTGCCGCTGACAGATTGCTGGTGTTGCTGGTCCTTTCCCATCTACTGCCGTGAGCTGCTTCTGCTTTGGCTGCGAATTGCACTGGGCAGCATCCTCGTCCTGCGGCAGGCTCCGTGCTGCTCGGCATCTCCTGGTGCACCTTTGTGGGGCTCCAGCGCTCCTGGCTCCAGAATAACGTGTCTGTCATCAGCGGTGCCTCAACAGTGATCAGGCTTCACGGGAAAAGGTGGTGTGCAAAAAAACATGCTTAGAGACATGGTTTAGTGGCGGACGTGGTAGAGTAGGGTCAATGGTTGGACTCGGTGATGTTAAAGGTCTTTTCCAACCTAAATGATTCTACGAAAAATGGATGGTGAAATGCTGCAGGGTCGCTTTGGGGAGCTCCTGCAGGAACCTGCCGTGTTTCAAGCCTCCTGCTCCAAGGGTGGAAGCGTCTTGCTGGTGCCTCCAACCACACAATGTTTTCCTGGTACCTTCCACCTCCAGCCCATCTGCTGGCCACAGTGCGGAGCGTTGTCCTGTTGTGGCAGAGATGGTGCTGCCAACACTCTCCTGCTTCCCGTGGTAATGCCCAGCCTCCAGTGCCCGCGGTCCCCAGGCTGCCTTCGCCAGGGCAGACCGCTCTCCTGGCTCAGGGTGGGCAGGGACTTCGTGTTCAACTTGTGTGTCCCACCCAAAGTTTGGCATGACTTCAGGGCAAGCGCTGCCCAAATGCCGAGCGTGTCAATGTACGCTTTGACAGCAGCCACCATGACTCTACAAAGTGCATTTACTTACGCTAAATTTAAAGTACATACAAGGGAAGGACAGTCCTAATGATACACTATACGCAGTGATAAATTAACGGCTCTAACAGAGGAGGAGAGCTGGCAGTCACCGTGGGCAGCCCTCCAAAAATGTCGGTGCACAGCCGCAGCCAGAAGGCTCTGGCACCTCTGCCGTGGCCGGATACCCACTGGGCGTGCTGGGGATGTGAGCGTGGAAGGTGTTCGGGGAAAGCAGGGTTGATCTATCTACCAGCTCAGAAGTGGATCCCCAGGAACAAATTTTGGTGTGAGAAAGACCCGGAGGGAACGTGCCTGCACCCGCGTCCCCATAAAAATGCAACCGTGCTGCAATGAGCCCTAATAAATACACCAGCCTCTTCCAGGTGACCAGTGACCGGTTGGGACATTTGGGGGATGGAAGGGCATCAAGATAATCTTGGTGACAAGCTGAAGACTTAAGAAAAATCGCTGCTTTTCCAATTTGAGAGTTGGTGTGACTCCGTGGCACGCTGCTGTGCATCAGTAGCTCGTTGTCCCCCTTGGTCAGGTGCTCAGGACACCCAGACAAGCTTTAAAGGCTCGCCTTGCTGAATGATGGGAAGACAACAGTTTCCCATGAGTCAGGGCTTTCATGAGCCACCTGTAAAACTTATATTTGTGTGTGTGTGTGGGGGTTTGTTTGTTTTGTTTTTTAAATAAAAGAAGGTGTCACGGTATCGCCTGACTTAAGCGCTCTTTGTGAGCATATTTAAAAAATACTTGTGTAGAGGAGTAAATACACGCTTAAAATCTCTCTGCATTTATTTTCTTTTAGGAATACATGTAATAAAAGTTTGAGTTAATAGAATGACAGTAATTTCCCCCATCAGGGCTGCTGGGTGAGGGTGGCTGGACGGAGCACGGCAATTACGGCTGCTATTAGGTGGAAGGGTTGATGCACAACGGGCTGCGCTTGAGCAGGGGCTGTCAGACGTGAACAAAATCTTAATCACGAAATTCCCGTAGATTATTATAGCTGCCTTCATTAACATTTTCACACTCGGCTGGCTAACAAATGAGGAGAAGGGCTTTCTGTACCATTGGATTTATAATGCTCCGAATCTACTCCGTACCTCGGTGTGTGCCAGAAGTCTGGGCCCTTGCCCTGTGGTGTGCTCATGTTTAAGTAGAAGGCATTGCGTTCTTTTATGGAAGGGGGAGAAAAATAACAGGTGTTCTGTGGATATATTTAGTGAAAATCTTTATTGGCAATAAGCTGGTTCTCAATAAAACAAAGGAATATTTTGCGAATAAAATTCTCCTTAATTTATAATTCCTCCAAGAATTTAAGATGTGAAATTTCTAGTTTCTAGCTGCATCTTTGGCAAAGTTCAGATTGGGTTTTGGTCTGGTTTTTAATGGTGTTTTGGTCTGCTACTGCTTAAACTCTGGGGTTTTTTTAGTTGCACGGGGAGAATGCCAGTGTATATTCACTGGGAAAGAGCATAAACTCTTAAACCTTGGAAGTCTTGTGTGTCAGCTTTGGTACCGTTAAAGCAATAAATGATGCACTAGCCATGGAAGGTGTTGGCCATGGAAGGCCACCACATCACATTGCAGGTCAAGGACATTCCTCGTATCTCTTCCCCAGCCTCCCCGTGCCCCAGCTTGCTGATGCTCACAGTTCTGCTGCTGGAGCACTCCACACTGGCAGCGTGAAAATATGTTTTCATGATGAAATCAGGGGGCTCTCAAGCACAGGGCGACATCAGGGTGGACGGTCCCCATCCTTGGGTGAAGGATGCTCTTGTAGAGCAGCTCCTCAAGAGGTTTCAAATGGGGGGGAAAACCTGCAGCTGGATTGGGATGCCCTCAGAGCTGAGCACAGCAACCTGTTCCATATTTATTATGGACAACAATTTGACTAAGGGAGAATTTAGATTAATAACATTCAGCCCAGAGAAGTAATTTCCTTTGAGAAAGCGATTTACATGCACTCTGCCAAAAAGAGCCGTCACCACGTGCTCTCGTCGTGTCAGCTCCAATAATGAAGTTGGAAATAACATGGGAGGTTAATAGGTCCTACTTATCTCCTTAGCGCCGGAAAGGAAGATTTACAGTGCGGAGCCTGGTTTGCATATTTCCATTGGAAATGGAAAGGTTTTTCCCAGCCGAGATTGATGAGAGGTTGTGGTTACAGGGTGTCTGCTCTGCTGCTGCTCACGGCTGAGGCTGTAAACCTCCATCCCAGGGGATGTGCTTATGCCGGAGAGAGCCACCTTTCCCTGGGTCACTGGCCAGGGACTTATTTAGATGCCTGTGCTGCCGTTCCAGCGATAATTATTTTCAACCAGCTCTATCTCC
The DNA here is from genome assembly GCA_013397275.1 of Burhinus bistriatus. NCBI lineage: Eukaryota > Metazoa > Chordata > Aves > Charadriiformes > Burhinidae > Burhinus > Burhinus bistriatus. Next base: position 444,152 of record VYXH01007501.1, on the reverse strand, counting down.
TCTAAGCCTGGAAATTCATACAGATGTGGCTGCTGCGTGGTGGTTAGAAGACGGGTTGAAGCCTGGTGGGTTTTCCCAGGAGCTGCCTATGGCGTGCGAACGGGAAGGTCATCTGGAGATGCGGTGGGAGGATGCAGCGGCGTGGAGGACGCCTGCGCCGCCTCTCGGGCTGCTGCTTGTGCGATGCCATCCTCTAGGCACACATTAGAGCGTGATTTATCCTGCCTTAACCCCCAGGAGGTGATGTACGTGATGGTCTGTAGGGCTGGGAGCTGCCAGACTGCTGGTGTGTTATCCAGGACCTGTTCCCTTAATTAGAAATAGTAATGACCTTGTCATCACTGGCGAGGACGCTGCTGCCTTGGCTTTCAGTGAGGCTGGAAATAGCTGGAGCCGCCCCTGTAATTGCACCTTCCCCCCCTCTTTCCCCTTGCTTACGTACGGATGGCAGCGGCGTGCGCAGGAGGGGCGATGCGCGGGCGTTGGAGCCCTGTCACTTCAAATTACTCTTATTAAATTCCCGAAGGACTCGTCGCACGTTATGGGCTATTGCGGGAGCTATTTCGTTTCAAACAGCAAAGCTATCTGTTGAGTTACAGGAGTACAAAAAAGCTCTCAAATTCTTCTTCTGCTTTCCTCCCTGCCTTAGCGTCTTAGAAAATAGATTTCTAACTGCTATTCTTTCCCAGCAGATTTAGGTTTGGGTCCTTGGCAAGTTGTTGGGCTCTTCCTTACTGGGAGTGAAAAAAACTTTAAAAAAAAAAAAAAAAAAATTCACTCTCGATAACTTAAGTCGCTTAGTGTACTGAAGCCTGCTTAAAAGAATAATTCTAAAATGGATAGAATTTTTAATAAATGTTCTGTCTCGCATAAACTGTAAAATATTCATTTAAAGTCAGTGATTTTGCATTACCAAGTAAGTGCAAGAAGAATTAACTTTCTGAACAGCTTAAGGTACAATTCAGTAATAACCTGAGCCATTTAATGAATGAAATATTTAACATAATTTGCGTACATTAAGTGATGGGATACAGCGTATAACAAATGTAACTCCGAGTCGGAGAGGAGAACCAGGAGGAGCAAACAGGAATTCCTCACTGTGAAGCCGGACAGCCTCCCTGCGCAGCGGCACTGGGACAGGGACAGAGCTGAACGGGGGGACCATCATGTTGGGCAGCCCTCGAAGGCGGAGGATGGACCACATCTGCATGGTGGGTCTGGCCGCCCTGCTGCCATCTGCCAGCACAGCCCTCCCCACGTCGAAACCCTCCTCGGTGGGCGAGGAGGACAGACCATGCGTTGGACTTCCTTGGAGGGCATTTTTCTACTTCTCTATGCTTCTTGTACGCCCGCAAAGAGCGTAGCCTTTCCTCATCACCTCTTCTCACGGTGCTCGTCTCCAGGGTGGGGATTGAGGAAACGGCACTTTCTCCTCCCCATCCCCAAGCAGACGGAAACACCATCTGAAGACAAGGGCGTGAGCAGACGTGGCCAAGGTGTTTTCGGTTAGGCAGCACAGATTGGGGCGAGCATCACTTCTGCTGCTTTCCTGCTCTTGAAAACGCCCAGTGCCACAAAAACACATTTATTTATTTATTTATTCATTTAAATCAAATGGTATTTTAAGTGCACACGAGAAGCTGGAAGATCTCCACGTGCTGGAGACTCCCCTTGGCAGCACGATGCTCCGTTTGACAGCATGAAGCGCCTCGGAGCTCCCCTGTTCCAGAACGCTCCAGGAACGCTGTGACCACAGCTGGGTTGACCCCGCACAAAGCCCATCTTCAGGAGAGGACTGCCGGGCTCTCCCTCGGGATATGCCTGCTCCCGGCCCTCTCCGGCTGCGCTGTCTCTCCGCTCCCAGCGTGTTCGGCATTGCCGGCGCATCACGGAGCCACTGGCTGATGTGGGCTTTTAGCTGAGCTGCCCTAAGGGATGCTGAGCGTGCGGGCGTCCCTGAGCCGGCACTGCTTTAGGACGGTCACAGGGTAAATTGGGACCAATTAAGGCAGTGAAAACACCAGGAAAGGAAAATAAGAGGTAAACCTTGATGCTTTCCCCCGTAAAAATAGAGAGAGCTTTAACAGGCATTAGGTGACCAAGCAATTTGTTCTCAGCAGGTCACTTCAGGAGGAGGTAGTTGCTAATCTACATGTGCCCAGAAATTGCAGTTCATAATCAAAACAGTGGCAGGGTGGGATTCACAATTATACCTAATTAACATGGGGCTTTCGGTTAGTTTTCCCTAACTTAAGTGCACTTTAATGAATTAAACTCTTTCTTCTTCTCTGTAAGTGACCACCCTTCTGGAAACTGTATAGTGAAATTAAGTGTCCCAGGGAGTGTGTGTGTGTGTATATCTATATATATATATTTACCTCATGGGTGGGGACAGGGCTGGCCGCCCGGTGACTGAGCCCTGGGGAGCGCAGGGACATGGTACGGCACGTGGTGATCCAGGTGCAGCAGCACCGTTGACTTGTCCAAAGGCTCTATAATATTTTATTACTTTATTCCACTCCTTTTGCAGCCTGGCTCTTCCCTCTCCTTGTCCCCCGGCACACTGAGCAGAGGTGTCTGTCGTGCTGCGTGCCCCGATGATCTCGAACCACCTGGAGGTGATGCCATTAATGCAGACCCTCGTGGGCTGTATGAATAATGCATCTTTCTCTTCCAGTCCCCATTACTTTGCTTTTTATTCTTTTTTTCAAGCCACGCACTCTGTTTCTGTCATGTTGATCATTTGCCCAGTTTGCAGTTTGTTTAGGTCTGTCGGCTGGTTTTCCAGCCTGTCTGATCCTCACTTGTAAATGCCTTTTGTCATATTCACATGCTTCCTTCTCACTGCTCACCTTCCACGTCGTTGGTAAATATTAAGCAGTAAAGGATGCAGGCTGAAGACTAAATATAAAAGGATTTAGTCAGGGAATCCCCATCTAGCTGGGAATGCAGAGCTCCTTGATGTCAAAACTGACTCTTGAGAACTTTAAGTGCTTAAAGACAGAGAAGAACAGAGTAATTCTGAAATGTGTCCCTTTCTTTGTTAAACAAGATTTTTCTTTTTTTTTTTTTTTTAAAAAGGTATCTATTTTTAAATAAGTTATGAAATGAGCCTACTGTTGGGGGCATTAAACAGAGGCTTGGATGAGAATTTGAGGTCCCCTCTTGGCGGCTGGATTTGAACTACCTTAAAAGAGGGAGGGTTGTTTTTGTCCCTGCTGTCGATCCACCTTGACAGCGCATTAAAGTCAATATTACCCTAAAAACCTTCTGCTTTCATAACAGGCAATTTTGTTTGTGTTGAAAATGCTTTGTTTGATTTCTGGAGCCATTCATTACAGGATCAAGGCTTCAAATTGGAGCCAATTAGGTCTAAGAGTTGCTTTTAAAAAGCTTTTTCCAAACGCCAAGAGCTTGAAGGTTAAAACGCGGCGAACCGAGCATCCAGCCCCGCACGACGGGAGTCTGCGGGCGGCCCTGCCCTGGCGTCGGGTACCACCCGGGGCCGGCATCCCCGTGCTGGGGCTGCATCCCGGCGGGAGGCTGGTGGCTGCAGTCATGCTGGGTACGGTGGCTCACCCTCTTTCTATATTTAGTAAGAAATGCATCAGCATCCCTTTTCCTCTCTGAATTCCCTCTGGGAATGGAGCTAGTAAATAGCTGTTGCGCTAAAAATAACACCTGCAGCAGCCCCTGGCAGCCTCTTTCCCTTCCCTGGCTGAACACGCACCCAAAGGGCTCCCACCCCGGGAGCAGATGTTTAGGTTTATGATTATTTTTATTTAAAAAAAGAAAAGCAGCAGAAGTCAGCCACTTAAAAATGTAAAGACCGTGAAACTGCCTGTAATGCTTAACCTTTGGAAAACATTATTAGTGCTATCAGCCATCTCCTCTGTATTTAATAAAACACGAGGCAGCCCGGCAGAGCCTCCAGTGATTTTCCAGCCATTGCTGGCAGCCAAAAGGTGACCCGGGATTGTGCAGGCAGTGCGCCCCGGGAGCACGCGTCCCTGGTAATAAGGGTAGCATCCCTGGTTTCACACCAGCCTTCTGGTCGATTCCTTTCCAAGGAGAAATGCAAGAAATCCTGGACAATTTGCTGCTCAGAATTGTAAATGGCTTTTATCACACAAACAATGTCATC
>VYXH01007501.1:425927-439957 GCA_013397275.1 Burhinus bistriatus | reverse complement strand
CCCCCCTTGTCCTTTTTTTTCTTAAATGTTTTCTTGAAAGTGAGGAATGAGTAAAAATTCAGAAGTCTGAAAATAACTTGCAAAGAATTTACGGTTCCCTGAGGCTGCTCTGGTTTTAGGTTGTTTACTTTCTGTTCAAGGTATCAAATAATTCCGGGCTGGTGGGTGAGTTTCCAGCGGCTGAAAACCAGCTGGCGGCAGCAGCTCCTGCTTGGAGGTCCGAGCTGCTGGGACGCCCCAGACTAATGGCCCCGGATTAAGAGTCATGGCCAGATGCCTACCCGGAGCAGGAATATTTCCACTTTCATGCCCCACGTAGAAGGGAGGGTGGTTTGATTGCAGCCAAGAGTTGCACAGGAGCCGATCCCATCCATTAATCAGCATTCGTGAGCTGCTTCCAGAAACTTGACCCATTGTTCCCATTTCGGTGAAGAATCCACCCATTTACAGGGGGAGATCTGGAGGAAAGACAAACAAACAAAAACCCCCACCAAAACCAACCAGCCCAGCAGCACTGGCTGGGAATTGGAAATTGCAGCTGGGTTCCCGTACTCATTTTTCATTTTTTTTTTTTCCTTTTCTTTCTAAACCTCAAGTAACAGTTAAAAGGAGGAGGAAGAACTTAACGAGCCATGAACGCTTAAAATGAGGAAAGAGAGCCTAGCACTTAGATTTACAACACAAATGGCTCAAGTCTTAACTTAGCCTGGGAACAAACCTCTGCTTTCTAAGGTGTTTTGGTTTTCCTTTTTTCTTTTGCTGTTGTGGTCGCTTCCCGGCGGGGAGGGCCGGGGGCGCCGCAGCCCCCGCAGCTCCGGCCGTAGCTGCTCCAGCGGAAGGAAGACGTGTGTCCTAACTGGTTGTGTAATGGGATTGTTTATAATGTTTTAGGTAATAATACCAACAAATTCGCAAGGTCTTTTTCATCCCGTTGGTACCCGAGGTTTTCTTTGAGGTTTATTTGGATTAATTGGGCGGATGTTTGGGGAAGAAAACAAATACCTGCTGGTGTTTGGTTTTGCTCACAACAGCTTTGCGATGAAGAGAAATGGCAGCAGAAGACCTTAAACTCCGCTATATTGCCTCTGGGAAGAGTTGTGAGGGATAGTTGGGTCCTAGAAATAGAATTTCGCAGCCTTGTCACTGCTGTTAACCAGAGGGTTTTCGGGTCCGAGCATGGGGGTGACCCAAAGAGGCTTTAATGAACAAACGGGCTTTTTGCATCTCTGAAGGCCGTGCGGCAGGGAGCTCTCGGTCTCTGCTGATAGCTCTGTGGCCTGTGAGTAATGAGTAATTAATTTATATTAACATTTGAATAATGCTTTTTCTGGCTGCCTCCACTTGTTTACTCCTATATTTCACATTGGTCCTTCTTCCATTTAGATTTTTTTGATTTTTAAGGGAGCAATACAGGATTGTGGCCCCTTGCAGCAGACTGGCACCTGGCGATGCTGTGAATGTGCCTTTAGGAAGGAAACCCGAAAGCCCTTAGTCTGTCACAGGCCCGGTTCTTTTGGGATCTTGATAGAACATCCGGGAGTTGTATCGGTGCACGGCGCGGCTTCAGTGCGAACGCTTTTCATAAACTTCCATTGGCATCACCCTGCTCAGGCATGGGGCTGCCAGTGCTGTGATGCTCAAGGCTTGATCGGTGCAATTTTATCTGTTCGCAAGTACGAAACATTGAAAATTATTATAGGAATTATAATAATGAGTAGCATTGGTAATTTTTTTTTGAGATTAAACGTTTTTCGCACAACGATACAGGGGTACTTGTGTGATATTTACAGAGCACCTTGGAAAGCTGGGAGAGTCTTCAATGTAAATGATGCAAAAGGAATAAAACCATTAAATAATCATTTAAGGTAAAGCAACTCTTTTATTTAGCTAGATCTTCAGGACAAGAGAGATTCTTTTGCTTGGAGGGCAGGAGGGGGATCCATGAAGCATGAAAGCAGCAGCATCCAGGACTCCATTTTACGCTAATTAAGATATGGGGACAGAGTTCATCGCAGGACAGTGCTGCTTTAGCTGAGGAAGTAAAATGTACCAGTTACTGCTGTTTCCAGATTTCTGTGCTTTGTGGCTCTCAGTCTGACCAGCATCATCTTCGAACACAGCTTTTATCATGATTTAATATGTATCTTTTCAGAAGGATTTTAATTCCCCGTTTGAAATAAGAAAACGCCATAAATCAGAGACAGAATCTTTTAACATTTACAGTTTTAAATGAATTCCTGTTGAGAGTCTCTTAAGCCAGATTTATATCTGATTCTGCATTGAACTGTGTCGTTATGTGGGACTGAAAAACTCTCACAAAATTAGGCATAATGCAAAAACATGCTGAAAAGACAGTTCTGCAGGAATGTGGAACATTATTATGTTAGAGAATATTGGAGTGAGGAATATGCAGAAAGGGACAATTACCGTGGATATTTTCCTTTTAATGAGCCTTGCACAGTTCTTTGGTGGAAGGGTTTGCTGCTGTCTCCATGCAGGAAAAGGCAAATTGTGAAAGTGCTGGTATTTTCACCTCCTCTGGCATTTCACCGTGGCTGCCTCGTTGCGAAGGGCAGGACTTTGTGTTGCCCACGTGGTGGGGAGGACGAGCCGGGCCGGAGGGGGATGCTCGCGGCCAGAGCTGGAAGCAAAGGTCCGCCACCTGGGTTGGCGGGACGACACCGCAGGCTCTTTAGCGAGGCCACCGTCTTCCTAATCCACGTGGTGGATTTCTGGTCTCCACTCGGAACGAGAGCTGGGGCCAGCGGGGCTTTGCTCTGGTGCTGGATGGAGATCTCCTCCCCAGGTGGGCGTGCGAGCGGTACCCACACAGCATCCCGGGAGCATCCTCCGAGCCTGGCGCCACCGGACTGTGACTTGGCAACTTAGAAAACAGTAACTGCGAGTACCAGGCAGAGTATCCTGCTCCGAGTAGCGCTATTCATTTCCTCTCCATGTTTTACTCTTTGAAAGGCAAAAGGAGGAAATCTCTGCAGGCTCCCAGCCAAACAATTGTAGCAGCAGGTTGCAAATAAACAAAACCCAATATTTTCCCCCCGAAATGTGTTCCTAAGGCCAGCAGTCCAGTTTCTTACAGCTTAATATCCACCAGCATCCTTCAGCCCGCTTGTTCACGGGGGCTGGAGACGTTGGGCTTGGCCAGTCTTGATTGGAGATACGGAATTGCCTTTGGCGGGAGAGCGTGCCCCGTGGCATTGATGGACTGGGGATAGCTCTGCGGGTTTCCCTCTCCGGATCTCCTCCGGTGTCTGCATGCGATTGCTCCCGTGATGGGGGTTCAGCTTTAGGCGCTTTCTCACCTGCGACGAGCTGCTGCTGTCCCTGAAAAAAATGGAAATCGAGTGGGTTTGAACTGTTCCAATTTAGATGGAAAATAAAAAGTTAAACTTAGTGCATTTGCTGATGATGTGGTACTTAAACCTGAATAAAGTAGGAAAAAAGGATTAGTAACACAGATACTGCGTGAAGTACTTCAGCCACTGTTCTTCCAACTGAAATTAACTTGACTGTTTTATTGAAACAAGCCAAAAGAGTTAAATAATTCTCAGTTTGTCTTTGTCAGTTGAGGAATACAATAAAAATATGAGGTACTTTCTGGAAGGTGTTTAATAATATAGGCCATATGCCTTAGCTGGGGAAGAATTGGAGAGGTGAAGGGGAAAAACCCCTATATCCAGCATCACGTGGTATGTTTTATATAGAGATCCCTTGTGTTTCTCCCTGCCATGGGACGGTTTGGCTGGGCTCGGTGGGAGGCTGCCAGAATAAACATGAAGCGGTTCATTCAGGGCCTTTTCTTTCCCAAATCTGTTTTTTTCCTAAACTTTATATGTAAAGAGTGCCCTTTGATTTTTGCATTCAGCAGGGCTCAAAGTCTCGCGCTGCTCACAAAGGCCAGTTAACAGAAGGGGATCTGGTGTGTCCCGCCGTGATGCACCGAAGCACGGTTGGGGTTTGCCGGTCGATGGAGGAGAGCTGCAGAAAATTAAATGTTCCTTTTTGTTTCTGTGGGAGTCGAGAGCAGGGTAGCATCTCTCTGTGGTGCGTGCCTGCTCCGGAGCATGGGAACAGTCTTCAGCATCTTCAAACCATGTGACTTTGAGTTATGTAAAATAACTGAGTTTTTTACTGTTATGCAGTAATTAAGGCATTGTAGACACACGTATCTTACTGAATTTTCTTTTTTTTTTTTTTATCCCGCTGCATATTTGACTCTCTCAGGCTGCAGAAGAGGAGTCCCGTTTGCGCTACTAAAGCTAATGGCAGCAGCGAGATGACAGTTAACGTGTTTCTTTAAATCACAGGGTTTAGTCCAAGGTCATTTAAAAGAAAGCATAATAATAAAATAATCATGTAATGATCTGTGGGTATTTTCCAGTAAGTAAAGATTGGGCATTATTTAATATCGCTCTGCTTTACTGACTATCCCTCAGTTTGGGATTTAAACGCAAGATAAAATCTATCCTAATCCCATTAGGCACTGGCTTTGCTAATACTTGTGACTAACAGTACTTCTGAGCCAAGTGGTTCAGGACAAGCACTGCTAAGCGTGTTTGGGCAGAATTATGCTCTTGCTATTATAAAGACTCATTGGATATTTACATTTACTGTTTTCCACGTGTATCTGGCAGGTGAAGTTGCTGAGCAGATCTCGTTTAACTCTGGTGTCTGTTAACCACCGCTTATTCACGTGATTAGGTTCTTTTGTACTCCTTTTCATCTGTTTTAGAGAAAATTATTTCTTGTCTTAATCCAGTTTCTTCATGCCAGGTTTAGTCTTGAAAATAAAGCATTTAAGTCATCCACTTGCTACTTTATAGAAGCTTAAGATGACAAGGGCTAGCCGCTTTGAGCTCTGGTCATGCTGACCGGCAGAAAATGTCTTGGTTTAACTGAGCTGAGCCTTACAGATCTGTACAGCTCAATCGGTGTTCTCCCTCTGGTAATAAACAATCTCCAGTAACTTCTCAAATGAAAATTTTAATGAAAAGTATAGCAGAGTGGGCTGAAGTCTTATGTGTGCTGGAAAAAGATCTATGAATGTAGCCTAAATGGGATCGTGTAAAATAGTCATTAATTATTAATGATCAGTGGAGAGCATCTGAATTTGCTGGGATGCAGGAAAGTGGTTGTTAAGCGGGGATGCTATGGGGCACCTTTGACTGGAGAGATCAAGTTTTCCATTTCCATGAAATCTGCCTGGAAGTGTTCAGGCGTAGGTATAAAACCTCTTGTGGACGATGATGACTACACCTGTGAACTTTTCTTTTTGTTTCCTTTCCTTTGGTTTTCATTTCCTTTTCTTTGGTTTCCTTTTGTTGTTAGGGGGTGGGTTTTTTGTTTGGTTTGGTTTTGTGTTTTTTTTGGTTTGGTGTGTTTTTTTTGTTTTTGTTTTTTTGGCTTGTGTGCTCTCGTCTCTCTCCGTAAGTTTTCTTTAGGAATGTGTTGAAGCCTGTTTGAAGCTGTTTTTTCTGTTGTGCTGACGTTGCCATTGGTTTTGCTCTTCCACTCCTTTAACTTTAGGAGTCAAACCAAGCCGCTCAAGTGCTCAGCCTCGAGGGGCAGCCCTTCCGGCGGCGCCCGGGGCGTGTGCTGCCCTGGCGCCACTGCGGAATGCCTTCACAGTCGGATGACTTGATCAGCTATCGGAGCTCAGGATTCCTAAATGTCATCCTATAATGTCTAATTAAGGTTGCAGTTTGAAGACATCATGTACTTTAATTGAAAACTGTAAGAGTAATCTACTCCATTTTTTTTCTGTTAAATTAATAGTGTGGACCTTTAGCAGATGGTTAGCGAGACGCTGTTACTAACGAAAACATCCCACCGCCTGCAATCCAGCCGCTTGTCACCGTGCACAACGCGGAGGAGCAAGACGTACACCTCCCCAGCCAAATGCACTTTCCGCTCCCTGGCTTTACTCTCCTGCGGTGCCAATTAGCGGTCCCAGGGCTGCCATCGCGCCTCTTGCGCAGGATTTAAGCTCTGCAGAGGTGTGTTCTGCCGGGCGAGGATGGGTGAAGGAGCCAGCGGGCTGCAGGTCATCTGCTCTCTGGCGAAGCAAGGGAAAGCAAGAAGCACTTTGGGCCCCCAAAACTGTTTTCTTTCATCCATCAGGGTAACAGACCAAGTGGTCTGGCTAAACTATTTAATGATATTTGCATGGGTATAAATAAGTGCCTCTGCTGTGTGCGAGTGTGCACTGCGTTAACAGGGGTGAGCTCTGCCCCTCCATCCCCGTGTCCCTCTGGGTGAACGTCCCTGGGTCGTGTTCGCCAGTCCCAGGTTTTGGTAACGAATCTTTCATTCCTCCCTTTACGCTTCCTCTCTCCCTCTCCCCTCTCCTAATGCTTTGCTGCTTCCCAGGGGGACAAGCAGCAGCAGAGGAGACTGGGGAAAGCCGGAATATTTATCGCTCTCTCCTACGCAGAGGCTCTAAAACAGCTTCTGCAAAATAAATCTCCTTTAAGACCCTTCCAGAGCAGGGTTTGGCTTATTGCTCCAGGAATAAAGAAAAGCCTTTTCTTCCCCAGGCGACTAGCTGGGACCCCCAGCGGTGATGGCTCGGGAGGCTGCCATGTCCTGGCAACTTGTGGTTTTTCTGTCTGCCAGAAAATGGGCATTTAAAAACCAGTTGTTTGCTGGGGAAACTGTGGTGGTGGAGCACAGGGCGAAGCAGTGCGTCCTTGTGTAGGTGCCCTCAGGCTGCTGATGGAGGAGGGCATCCCCAGGGCGAGAGCATCGTTCTGGGATGGAGGATGCTCGGAAGGAGGAGCGACAGGGATGCAGGGATCCACATGCTTTGCGGACGAGGAATTGGCATCGGCTCCAAGGAGAAGGGAGTTTGAGTCCCAACGAGGCAGGGACCTCATTACAAAGCGGGTCTCTCCCCTTCCTTCCCGAGGGTGCTGAGGAAACGGGGACGGATGCGGGTGTTCCAGGCAGGGCAGGGAGGCGTAGCGGAGGTTCTGGGCATGGCAGCCCCCCCAGTACCACCTCCCCCTCCCAGGGCAGGGAGCCCCTCAGCGCAGCAGGGTCTGTAAGTGATTCAATTAGTTAGCTGCAGATATTGATAATAAAACCCAGCTTCCATCTAATTAGATAGAACATTAGCTGGTATACCCTTACTCAATTAGAAAAATACATTTTAAATGAACTTTTAATTTATTTTTGTCTTTGCCTTTTCCATCGCAATGGAATTAATGTAGTAACCGGAAAGCTTGCTTTCAGGTACCTTGCACCAGACACCAAACAAGGTGGCGCCGCACCACCCAGCTTGTCCTCCCTGTCTTTTTGGGGACAATTAGAGCAAGTCCCACCAAAGTGGTGCTGCTGCTGGGAGGCTGGGTGGGATTTTGGAAGAAAATTCACAGCATGGTTTGGAAAACCAAAGCCACACAAGTCCAGCCTGACAACCTACTCTGGCTTGTCTTGGTAAAATGCAACAGTAGGAAACCGCTATCCCATCGGCTCCAGCTTGTATTGGTAACGCAGGTTGTCAGTAAAACCATAGTAGTATTTGGGTTTATTCCCCTTCCTAGCTTCAGAGTGTGCAGAGCAAGATTTTTGCTTTAGAAAGTTGCAGATAGGTAACACTTCAAGGCCGAAAAAAAAAAAAAAAAGGCACTACCTGCAAAAGGAAATAAAACATGTTTTTTGAAAGTTTTTTGTTGTTGACAGGTATCTGTCAACCCAATGGCAGCCTGACTTGCGTTTCTTTGCTGGGTACTCAAAAGCTTTGTTTGTTTTTCTCTTGCTTCTTCTTTCTCCCCAGCTCACCGAGTGACATCTCTTTCAATGCTGTGTTGCTATTTTAGGCCAAACAACTGGACGAATGAAATGGTATTGCAATTTTTTGTTCCAGTGATGCTAAACAAGGTAGTGAGAACTTGCTCTGTGTGGTTTTCAGATTGGCTTGTAGTTGTATTATTCAGAATATTAATGGCTTTGAGAGCGGGGACGGCTAGAAAATGAAAACGGCTTGATCCCAGCTGAGGAGATGCTACATAATCAACATGAATTTGTATTTTCATTTCGGAGTGGAAGGACGATAAGGAAGCGATGGGCTGGAATTTGTCTTTATAGCAGCAAGGACGTGGAGATTTCCTAAGAGAATAAATGTGCTTGCTTAAGAGATCGCAACTTTATTAGCTCTGTGGTATAAATCCAGAGATGTGTACAAACTCTCCTGCTTTCTCTTAAAACATGCATATATTTCAAGCTTATTAATTTGGATGCAGATAATTCATATGAAGTAATAACTTGAAATTCAGACTTTTTTTTCTTTTTTTAAACTAAAGATTTATTACTTTGAGACAAGGTAGGTGGCCTAAGCTACCCGGCATGGGGAATTGCTGATCCCCCTTGCAATGATGCAGAGATGACCTGGAGGGGGGGTTGAGCTGGGAGAGAGCTACCACTCGCATCCGTGGCTTGGAACAGCCCCTTGGTACCGTCTCTGGGACAAGAATAATCCCAATTAGCTCCTGCCACGGAGCACCTCTGCTCGGGCTTCAGGTGGGAGCCCTGTGGGATGAGTGCCCGCCGGCGCTCTCAGGCGATGCCCCTGCGCTTGCAGCCCTGCTGTCGCCGGAGCTGGTGTCTCCGTTAGCACGTGAAGCCACGCTGCCGCAAGCGTTGGCTCGCCCCGGAGCACACCACGCTGCTTGGGGATGCCGGTTCTCCCCACGCCTTCGCGGTGGGGCAGGAGACTCCATCCAACGGCATCAGTGGGAGGCGCAACTACAGCTGCATCCTAAACGCCTGCGTCCCATGCCATAGCCTTCCCTTGCATCCCCTCTGGGCTGAAATTCAGATTCGGAGGTTGTCTTCTGCCAGGCAGGGGTACTCATTGCAAATTTCAGAGCTTTTTATAACTTTTTCTTCCAAACGATGTGTGTGTTCCACTGTGAGTCCTTCAGCTTGGAGCAGAACAGAACCTGCAGCTCCTGCCTGCGCCGTGGGTAACGGGCCTCTCCGACCCCGCCGATGCCTTGGATCCCTGCCCATCGGTCCGTTCCCTGCTCGGTGAAGGTGTCCTCTTTACTCCCCGTCCATAAAGACAATCACGCTTTACAGAAGCTGCTGTGCAGCACGCAGCGATGGGCGCTCTGCAGCGAGCTGCTGCCGGCTGCTCCTTGTCCCCGCTGCAGCACTGCAGCTCGTCCCCTCTGGCAGCTGGGACGTGGGGGTGAGATCAGGCCACCCGCGCTGCTGCAGCTCCGTCATTAAATATTGAAGCGCCCGAGGAGCTGCAGTCACGTAGGGGTGGGTGGGAAGCGTGGTGCTGGCTCTCCTGCCACTGCGCCCCTCGGTCTGGGCCCCTGCGCAGCGCCCTGGGCTGGTAATGGCTGCGGTTCATTAGCTGATAAAGGCTGAGGTTCGTTAGCTGATAATGTCAGCAGTTCATTCCTCTGCTCGGCTCACACGAGGCTCCACAGCGCAGCTCCATCACGGAGCTGTTGGGGCGAAGCTGGAGGAAGGGCGATGGGAGAAGCTTTGGCAGCCATCGTCGAGAGACACGGTAGCCCACGTGCGTGTCTTGGTGTTACAGCTCATGGCTCTTTGATGCATTTGAACCAATAATCTTAACAAATGGGGGAATGCAAAATAAAAATACACGTTCCTTTATATAAAATGCTTTCAGCCCGAGCAACAAAGTATGAATTAAACCACTGAATTATATGACCAAGTTTAGGATAAAGCATAACTCATGTGATTTTCGTGTTAAATTATCTACTTGCTTTATGGGGTGCTACCATTAGCTGATCAAATTAAGCCTTTTTTCCTCCCCAGTGTCTTACAAGCTATGAATGTAGGGCTCAGTCCTGCAGGCTCTCGCTTAGGTGGGAAATCCATGGGCTGAGCGTCGCCATGAAATCGGCAGGCAGGCTCAGAAACGGATCTGGGTCTGCGCAGCTTCCCGTGTTTCGACCTCTCTCAGCAGCGCTCGCTCGGTTTGCTTGCTGACGTCATTTCCAAAACTGGGCTCAGAATGGATGCGGGGCCGGCTGGGACATCCCGGCCGAGGGGCTGCTGGCCACAGTGCACGGTGCCCTCACCTGCAGAGATGCTCTTGGGTGGCCTTGGGGTCTTCCCAGTGCCGCTTATCCTGACCAGTGCCTCGGGGGGACTCGCCAGCAGCGATGAGTTGGGCGTTCATGGCACGCGTCCTTTTATTTCCTTTGCTCGCTTTATAATTAAACAGCAAAACTGAGGACAGAGAGCTGGGGTTTCAAAGCCTGGCTTTGTCTCGTCTGACCTTGCTGGTGCCACGCTGCCTTTTGTTTGTAATCTCCGGCAAGAAGCAGCTCAGAAAGGGTTTGATAGGAGACAAAAGCAAACAATAGCCTCGCTCCAAAGATACAATGAATGGGATGTAATTGAATTTTTTGGTGAAGACATTGATTTGACCCTGGAAGACACACAGAGTGAATCATTAGGGGAATTAACGCCCATTAAAATGCAGGGTTTTTTTTATCAGAGGGCTTTTATTGTGCCTGTAGTTTTGTTTTTAATTATTTAATTACTTTGTGTCTTCTAGTGATAAATCTATTTCTTCCCCCCTTTTTTAAAGGAAAAACAGTGTTGGTGTGATGAAGGGGTACATGCCCCAAGCAGCTGATGAGTACCGACCAGCTCGTCGTTAGCAGCCCTGCTTGCGCCCCAAAGCACAGACAGGCACATGCTTCAAAAAGCATCTCTTGCAAATGCTGATAAAACTCCAGCGTTAGTCTGACCACTTTCTTCTGGGCCTTTCAGATTTTTTTTTTTTCCCCCCAATCTGCATATAGCAAAAACTTTCTAGGAGTTAATTTACTGTAAGAAGCTGTGTGTGACGTGGTGTTTGGGAGGAAAATTTCCAAACTTGGGCTGCTCAGGTTGGGTTTTGACAGTGGGTTTTCAGAGTGCCAACCGCTCCCAGCTGCAGCTCCTTCTGTGCTGCCTTCTCAAAAACCTCATCCTTTTATTTTGTGTCTCACAGGTGGTGCTTTCCTCACCACACTGACGAATTTGGAAAAAAAAAAAAAAAAAAAGGGTTTTTTCATGACTCGAGCTGCTTGGGCTCGCCCTTAGCTTGGTTTGGGCTTTGCTTGCAGGAGCTGCTTGGCTGCGGATTTGTGCGTGCGTGCCGCCCGCGTCATCTTTTCCAGGAAAAGCATCTGCTTTCGCTCCTGCCTCCGACCTCTGAGCAGCCACCACTGCTGTCTGTTCGCTGCCAGCCCTGGGTCCTGTGGTTTGCTGGGACTTTACTGGGCGGTGGACACAAAGTTGTGTAGTTATGGAAAGCAGAACATTTAAAGAGGATTTAAAGGGGGTTTGCCACTGACAGTGGAGAAACCTTCCCCAGCGTATCCCCCTGGTCCTGTGGATCCCATCCCCGGAACAGCCCTTCTCCATCCAGGCTGCGCGCGCTGACCCGAGGTGTCTCGCTGCTGAGCTCCTCTGCTTCTTGTGCCTGGTGCACGCAGCTCTCCGAGCTGTCTCCTTTACAAAATGAGCGTTTTTGCCGTGCAGCACCAGTTTAGGGCTCGCCCTGGGGCCTTTCACTGGAAACCTGCCTTTTCGCCTGGCTCTGCGTGTGCGTGCGTGTTCGCCGCGAGCATCACTGAGCATCACTGAGTCATCTGTTTCTCGCAGTTCTGCTCCCGTTTGAGGTGGCAGACGGGAGATTATTCTCCCAGAGTCTTGGTGCTTATGTAGTGACAGAAGTTGGCGCATAGGTGTCAAACCCTAAATAGGGATTTCTGCTCGCTTCTCCCCTGCGCGGCGTGGGGTTGTGGGGCTGGGATGGTGTTCAGCCGTTGTGGCAGCAGCTCTCCTGACACTGGACTCTGTGTGCCCAGTTTCGGCTCCCCCCACACTGGTGGCCCTGTGAACCAGATCGAGGAGCAGAGAGCGGTAGCTCGTGGTGCTGAGCGTGCCGGCATCTTCTCGCTGGTGATGCCAGGACGTCCCAGTGAAGGATGCAGTACTTGGGGTGGTGGGGCTGCAGGCAGGCACGGCCAGGGTGAGAATATGACACAGGAGTTCTTTGGTTTGGGTTTTTTTGGGGTGGAGTGGGGTTTTCTTTTGGGTGTCCGTCGTCCCCCCCCCCATTTGCATGCCAGTCCTGGTAATTCCGAGTACTTGGGGCACAGAAGGCAGCGTGGAGGATTCACTGTCTCTCTGCCGTACGTGTTAATTTATAGCACTGCCGTGAGCTAGATTTTCCTTGTTATCCAAGGTATTTCCTCTGGAGGAGGGAACTCAGACTGTAATATATCATTAAGCAGAAAGCCTGAGGGAGCTTCTATCCTTGTTGATGCGGGTCCTTCTTTTATCCTGTTAGAAGAATTGAATTAGACATTTTGAGTTGTCTAAAGATCCAGCTTGGAGTCTGGTTGGAGCTCTGGCGTTCCCTACTGCCGCGGAGGGGCAGGAGCTGCCCGGCCCTCTCGGTAAGACGTGCGCCTGTTTCGGTGGGTCACCTGCGTGCCTGCGGCATTGATCGGCGATTATTCTCTGGGCTGCCCAAATTTGCTGAGCAGACGCAGGCCGGCAGCGTGGAAACAAATGTTGTGCCTCCAGACGAGAGCCTCTCGTTGCCGCAGCTCCTCCGGTCAGCGACAGTTTGGGATGGAGATTCCCAGCGTGCGGGGTACAGGCCGGCTGGAAGGAATGACATCAGCAAGCCTTGCGTAGGGCTGACGTTCGTTTACCTGAAACACTTTGGTTTTCTGTGCTATAGCAATATGTTTATTCAGCCACGGAAGCTAGAAATTGCTTTATTCTTCTTACAGCTAGTTGATTTTTAGTAGGAATAGGGAGAATCCCATGCTAATCTGAAACCCCCCAAACCTGCCTATTTTTGCAGGATTTTGAGGGTGAATCTGCTGGATCCACCTCTGCGTCGAAGGGATTTGTTTCTGTAAATACATACAGACCACCACCACGAGTGTCCAGGGGGTTTGGGTGTTGGGGAGGATGTATAGAAAGGTCCCTCTTCGGTGCTTGTTCCTGGTGTCTCCAGGGCTCGTCTCGCTGTGTGCTGCGAGATGACGCAGATTTGTGACGTAGCCGGTCGAGGACATAACGCGGGATGGGCTGGGAGTAAAATTCTGCAGACAGCAGCACATTTGGTGGATATTCTGTGTTGGCTTTAAAAAAAAAAAAAAAAAAAAAAGCAGAGATCTTGTTTCATATTTTCTGAAGAATTTCAGTTGCAGAGTATTTTTTTTTTTATATATATAGATAAAATCAGCGGTTGACTCCTACAACTTGCACCCTGCGTCAAAGCCATGAATTAGTGCTGCATGGGTGGCTCTTGCAGGGAGCCATGGGCGATGCCTCTTTGGAGCCCGACGGACTCCTGGGGCCAGACCTGTCTGGCCATGCAGGGTCTGAATTTTAGACCTTGCATCAGATTCAACTGCAGCTCCCAGGGTTCGGCATGTTCTCTGGGAAGGTCATGCACGTAGACGCTGCGCCAGTGACCGGCACGTGAGTGGAGGGCTGCACCAGGTTATTTTGAAACTGAATTTTGCGCAGCAATTAGCCAGAAATTAAAACGAGGTGTTTTTGGAGCTTCGTGTCACTGTTCCTCCTCCTGGCTCACGTAGAAGCAGTACTGCTCCCTTCGTCTGCTGCTACCATAATCATTTAAAAAAATGCAGAGTCGGGCTTGGGAAACAAGGGGTGCAGTGGTGGATTCTGGGAGAATTTATTTGCAGTGTAAACATGTTGGTTAGGAGTCATTAATATGACATTCACACAACTCTAATAAAGTACATAACACTGAGATCTGGCACCGCTGCAATACCCGGAGGACATTAACTATGAGTCTTAAAACCAAGAGTATTGGAAACAAGATATTTTTACGTCTCGTTTGGGAGTAATATAATTGCATTTTGTGGCTCTAGCAGATGCTTGGGCCAGCTGGTTGGAGAGCATTGTGGATTTTTTTAGCTTTGGTACTATACAGCTACAACCCTTATATAGAACTATCTCTTTTTTTTAAAAAAAAAAAA